>BSBK01013671.1:0-86402 GCA_027943335.1 Chamaecyparis obtusa | reverse complement strand
TCCCTAATAATTAGTCATGCACCCTCACATTCATATGTAGTAAAAAGTACCAAAAATACATATTTCCATCATAATTAGAATCCTTCTTTTCCTTCTTTCCTTAAAATTATTCTTGATGTGCTAGATCTTTCCATATTTCTAATATTTTATCTTTAATTTTCTACGAGACTTAGACACCTCAATAGAATTTTTACACTTATAATTTTTCTTTCATTTTCCCTTGTCCTTAACATGACCTCAAACAACTAACATATGTTTGACATATTTTGATATTCTATTTCTCATCTTATTAGAGAGTAATGCAGTCACCACCTCATCAAGATTCAACTTTGAGACTATGCTACTAATTTCCATACCAATTTATGCCACAAATTAAAGATACTAACAATATCAACATGATATTAAGCACATTCAAGTTCTTTGTCATACAGTCTCCATCAATTATTCTCCAAGAGTATATATTTTTCCACAAAAGAAAGCTTGTTTACTAGGGACTTGATGCCAAATGAATGAAAATGTTTTTTAAATCATGCTTGATTTTATGAGAAAATTGTTACAATTTTTTTCATCCAACTAGATTTCAATAACGTTTTGGCATATTAACAAAACTTAGAAAAAGAAAAAGCCTAGAAGAGAATATAACAATCATAGTATCACAATTGCATTATTAATAGTATCACAGTCCACTTGAAATATTTTATAAAAGTTTGAAAACACTAACATTGGTTGTTTAGTAATATTTTTCAATAATCTAAAGCTTGTGTATTATCATAGCCCACTCAAAATATCTTATTATCCTCTCATTTTCTTCTTAGAATAAGGTGACATTAACCTTGAAAATATTGTTGTTCATATGTCTCCAAGCTCCTTGGAAAGTGTTCCCTAGGACATGAGAGAGTTATTTAATATTTGTACTTTATGGAAAATTGTAATTATATTTTCAAAATGTGAAAATATAATAGAGGTGTGATAAGATAAAATAGATAAGATTCCCTCTCTAGGTGTCCACTCTTAGGGATATGAAGAGTTATGAATTGGTCACCCATGATTGGAAGGTGAAAGATTACTTGTTGGTGATTTGAAGATTCGTCAAGGAGTTATAAAATTAAAGAGCTAAGTGGTTATGGGTTAGATATCCATGTTGAAGCAATTGGTGATATTTTATCTATTATTATGTATGGTGTCTTTCCATGCTTTTAGGCATGATTTTTTCCAAGTTCTTTCTTATCTCCTATTTTGGGAAAACCCTATGGTATCTCCTCCCATAGTTTGTTATAAATTGGAGCCTTGACATGGTAGTAATGTATGATTTTTTTTATTAATAAAGTACCCTAGCAGGGGAGCTAACCCTTACACCACCACAACCCAAGGGTTGTCTAAAACAACTATGTACAACAAGGTCAAGAAAGACCATTAACAATAGCTAGCAACACAAATTCTAATATGCATCAAGAATGGGTAGACAACTCACCCACCAACTAGGGAGGAGAGTGAGAGTCGGTAGAGTTTTTTTTCTTCACCTATAGAAAACTATCTAGGCAATACCTTACCCACCACAAGGGGAAGGTGGCAGAGTCCTCTTCGAGAGAGAATCAACAACAAGAACCGAGTGTTGACAATTTTGTCTCTCGATAGCCAAGGGTTGATGTGAATCTGGGGCAACAATAGTTGGAGAAGGGTCCACACAGCTAGAGGGGACCATGTCAACAACAAGAGGTGGGATCAGATCCACTGGGTTAGAGGAGGCTAGCTCATTAGAAGCATCACCCTGTGGGGATTCATCAACATCCCGTGAAGAGCCATTAAAGGAAGAATCAGATGCATGGATAGTCAAATGGTTATGATTTGCATCCCTCCAAGTGGCATAACCTATTTTATGTGTGATCTATAATTAAAAGGCTTACAAAAATAAATTATACTTAACCCAAATTACATTTTTTCCTGATTGCAACATAATTGTATGGTTATGTTCATCCACCATTGAAAATACAAAGTTAAGTTCACTTAATTCTTTAACACAATTTAATGACTCTAACTAATTACTTAAATGCCATAATTAGAACTCAAAAGGCATCAAATAATGAAAGGAATGAAAGAGAATTATAAAACATAAGAGGAGAGAGATCAAGAGCTTAATAACAGAGTTATCTCAACATGAGCTATGTCTCTGGGTCCGTTTCTCAATGTTGGACTGCTTTATTAATGACGCCAAGCCTTAACATGTTTTTTTACACCATCCAAGCTCTAGTCCTACATTACAAGATTTATCAGTCTCCTCTTGCACCTAAAGATGCGTGTGTACTCTCCTTCTTGAGTTAGGCTTCAATCATATCATAGCCCAATTACACTTAAAGAAGACAAATACAAGTCTCTATGCTTACAAAAAAACTCCTCTCAAAAGAATTCTCCAATATGTCCTACGAAATCCCAAGAATTATCTCTGAGGACTCCTTATCTCCCTAATTTCCTCCCAAGACAATTCCAATTCTATCTCCCCTCATTACAAAAAATGCCCGCTTTAAATACTAATTTACATGTTCAAAAAGGCTTAACAAATAAATCCCCAATATCGCCTAAATTAAGCCCTTATAAGTTTTGTTTTTTTTATCGATAAGAGGCTGAAGCCCTAATAGTTTTTTATTAATATAAATAATTAATTTACAATGTGACCTCACTCGCTGCAGGCGCTGGTAGGAAAGAGCGGGGTTAAGAAAACCTCCAACCTTGCCCGGGACCATAGGTCCTGTACTTATACAAAAATTACGTGGACATACCCACGACTTCAACAATTGTCGAGATTTGTTAAAATACATAGTTCATGTGGGCATTCCCACAGTTCAAAGTCAACCGATGTTTTACTAGAAATACAAACTTTCAATGGGCATACCCACTGCTCGAGAATATCTAGGATTAAGGTTACATTTATTACAATGCTATTTTTAAGGATACAACTTTATGTTGCAAACAATTAGATCAATAATTTTGTGGAATTTCGTTCTAGGATCTTCAGTAATAGAGTGTTTTAGTTGCTTGCTTGGTATTGACCACCATTAATGTACACTCTCTGCTTTTTGTTCTTCGGATGGAAGAAGTGTCTGTCTTCCATATGATTCTTTGTACCTAAAATGCAAGACAAAAGAAACTTCCATCTCCAGTGGTTAACCCTCATCAAGCAATAAAAAATAATTCCATCAACTTGCACTTAATTTCGGTATTTAGGTAGTTTATGATTCTGAATAAAATGATAAAAGAGAATAGGTGCCCAATCAAATTACCTTCAAAAAAGAATTTTTAAACATGGAAGATAATTCCAAGGTTACATTACTAATTTTTCTTTAGACCATATGACCTTATATCCTTATGAAACCAATTATCAATTTAATTGATCAATACCTTAATAAAATTAACAATAGAAGCCAAAATAATAGTTATCCTTCTAACATTATTTACCTCTTACTCCTATCATCATAACAAGAAGGATATAAAACTTATATATCCTTATATATTTACCTCTTAAGTTATTGTCTAATATTTAGAGAGTAATTTTAACTAGGTATATCCCGGAGGTGAGGTGTGAATTTATTTAGAGTTATCATGCCCTCTGCACCTAGATTTGCTAGTTTATCAACCTCAATGTTGCCTTCTCTATAAGTGTGTTTGATTTCATAATTGGGGATGCTATCTAATATTAAAGTTATTTCCTCTATTTTAGCATTTAGAGTCCAATTAAGAGTCTTCTTAGATTGTATAGCGTTGATTATAATCTGAGAGTCACCTTCAATAATAAGTTTGGTTATATTAAGATCCTTACACAAATTTAGGCCCACCAAAGCTGCTTTGCACTCTACCATATTGTTAGCGGTAGGATTGATGGGATGGGAGAAACTAGCTATAATTTCTCCATTCCAGTTTCTGATGATTCCACCGATACCTGCAATTCCTGGGTTTCCCCTTGATGCCCCATCAAAATTCAGTTTGTACCAACCCACATCTGGAGGAATCCATTTGCAATTCACACGATCTGTTTTAGTTTTATTTCCTCCTTTCCCATAAAGGGGTGGTACCTGCAAATTAGGCCATTTCAATCTAATTTTGTTGTCCCAACTTTTGAATGATTCCCAATAGCAGACTTGGTCCCTCAGGGAGGTATTAATTATCTTCGTGATTGATATTTCTATTTTATTAATGAGTGACCTCCATTCTATTTTTTTCCTAGTAAAGATTCTTCTGTTACATTCTTTCCAGACTTCCCAAACTAAAATGGAAGGGGCTACAATCCATATATCTCTGTAGAGATTATCTTTATATAAAGCTGGCCAAGAATTAAGTGTACTCAAGAGATCCATATGAAAGGCGGATTTCCAACCAAGACATTGCAATAACCAATTCCAGCACTGCTGTGTGAATTCACAATTAAGGAGAAGGTAATCAACATCCTCAGTGTGCTTTTCACAGAGTGCGCACCGGGATGGCCCTTCGAACCCCAGTTTGGTAATTCTATCTGCGGTGAGGATCTTCCTTTGCATGGCTGCCCAAAGAAACATCCCAGCTTTGGGGAGACACGTTTTATTCCAACAAAGGTTTAGAGGCATATCTAAATTATCCATCTTCTACTTAGCTAGTATAGTCTTATAGCCTTCTTTGACTGAATATTCTCCATTGTTTGATCCAGCCCATATCAACTTGTCAGGTTTGGTTTTGAGAACCACTTTTCTATCCTTAATAATAGTGAAAAGTCTTTGGCTTTCTGTAATTAAAAATGTGTCAGTATCTATGAGTTTTGAAGGAAGATCCATATCCGGGCTTAGATAATTTGAGAGATACAGTCCAATCTTATTTTTACATTCTTCTATGAAGTTAGGGGAAAAACCTAGAGAAATCAGGATGGGAAGGCCTGCCCACGAGTCATCCTAGAATAAAGCTTTCTCCCCATTACCTACATCCCAAGTGAGAAATTTTTTTATGATTCCTCTGGAGTCCTTGATGAAGTTCCACATCCTAGATCCTTTAACGTGAGATTGGACTCTAAAAATGTTAATAGGATCTGCATTTGGTATATATTTATTTAGTAAAATCGAGGCCCATTTACTGTTAAATTCTTTGTATAATCTCCAAATCAGCTTAGCACCCAAGGCTTTGTTTTTCCATAGAAGGTTTTTGATACCCAAACCTCCTTTAGAGATTGGTTTGCAAAGGGATTCCCATTTAATTAAGGCTAGTTTTTTCTCTTCTGAAGAGCCTTGCCAGTAGAAGTCCCTAAATACTTTATCTAGGTTGTTTTTAACGTTAACCGGGAGGGGAAGAATAGACATCTGATACGTGGGGATGGCTGAGAGTATTGATTTGATCATGGTGGTTCTACCAGCCTTTGTAAGCCACCTACCTTTCCATGTGCTCCTTTTGTTCTAGATTTTAACGAGCACTTGTTGCCAGAGTTTGGAGGATAGGGTGCCTTTGTCTAATTCGATTCCTAGATACTTACAGGGAAACTTCCCAAGATTATAACCGAACACTTTACAAATTTCCTTTTCCATTATTGGAGTGGTATTGAGAAAAAAGATTTCTGATTTATTTGGGTTTACCTGCTGACCTGACGCTTTCATATAAAGGTCAAGGGTATCTTTAAAGGCCTTGGCTTTGGATACCGAAGCTGAGCCTGGGAGAATGGTGTCATCAGCAAATTGTTGATGAGTAATGTTAGGAACATTATTCGATGCCTTTAAACCTATAATACTACCTTCTAGATGTCTCTTACTAATTGTTCTTCCTAAAGCTTCAGCCATAATCACATATAGGAAGGGAGACAATGGGTCTCCTTGTCTGATACCCCTCGAAATACTAAAAAAGCCTTCTGGAGTGCCATTAATTAGAATTGAAATTTTGGGAGTGGAAATGCAATTGAAGATAAGACTTGTCCATTGTTTTGAGAAGCCAAAGGCCTCTAGGCACTTGCAGAGAAAAGTCCAATCTACTTTATCATATGCTTTCTAAATATCTATTTTAATAAGCATGCTAGGAGTCTTGGTAGTTTGGGTAGTATGTACTAATTCTTGGGCTATAATTATACCATCTAGAATAGAATAGTTGGCTACAAAACCTATCTGTTCTTCAAAGATGATAATGGGGAGAAGTGTCTTGAGTCTATTTGCCAAGCATTTAGATAAGATTTTATAGATAGTGTTGCATAAAGAAATGGGTCTAAAATCCCCTGGTTCCGTGCTTTCATTTTTCTTAGGTATTAAAGTAAAGAAGGTGTTATTGATTTCAGATAGTAAAGAGCCCGAATTTCTGGTAGCTTCCACAGCTTGCCAGACTTCATTACCTACGAAATAAGCCCTTATAAGTTTTAAAACAAATGATTTTTTTTTTTTAAAAATAAGGCTTATCTATTTTCCTCGAGCTCCCCTTGAATATAGTTTGTATTGTTTTAATTTATTGTTTCGAACTTGCAAATATAGGGCCCCTCTTTCCACAACCCACCTTAAACACATAAAAAAACTAATATCCACCGAATATTATCACCAAAAAGGTGTGTGGTGCATTGGTTGAGAGCACTTAATGGAAGTTGGGAGGTCGAGGGTTCAAACCACCCAATCTCCTTTTATAGAGATTCACCATTTTATAAAGGATAAATAAAACATAGAGCCAAATTAGTTGAAAAGAACCTACTTGGTCTAGCAGATGAGAAGAGCAGTGGAAAAGGAGAGGTCGTAAGTTGACCCCTTGGGCTAATTTTTTTGGAACTGACAAACAAAATCAAAGGAGCTCAGGGTGCCACGTGGCACCATGTCATAGGACCACGTGAAATTCTTCTATCCACTCATCCTAACATGTGTCAAGCCTAGATTAGGCCACATCAACACCTATGCCTCGTAAAAAATAAGCTAGGTCAATGCCACTTGTCTTGCCACACATGCTACTACATCAACACCTATGCCTTGTAAAAAATAAGCCAGGTCAATGCCACGTGTCTTCCATACATGTTGCCACATCATTTGAACAGATGTCAAGTCAACATATTGATGTCATCTAGAAAACACATCTGTTTCGCCAAACAAAGACAAAGGAGCTCGGGGTGCTATGTAGTACCCTATCATTGGTCCACATGGCATTCTTCTATCCACTTATCCTGACATGTGTCAAGCCTAGATTAGGCCACATCAACACCTATGCCTCATCAGAACCAAGCCACGTCAATGTCACTTGTCTTTCCACACATGTTGCCACATCATTTGAGTGGATGTCATGTTAGCATGTTGATGTCATATGGTCAACCTGTCATTTTCACAACTTTGACCGGCCATATCTTTGTCATACGAACTCTATTTGAGCCTGTTCAAGTTGCATTGGAAAGCTCTCGAAGAGCTCTTTGATTTGAGACTACTTTTGTTTGACTTTGAGACTAAATTTTTTGAGGTCTTCTAGATCCTCCTAGGTTAATGCACAATAAAACAATCTATATCCAAAAAACTAGTGGAGAAGCACTGGTGACACCGAAATAGGAGGCCCTCATAATCCAATGGTTAAGCCCATGGCCTATGCCCTACCATGAGAACCACATCCCCAAGGAGGGGAGTGGAGATGTCAATGTCAACTAGAATGCAAGGAAAGGTAGAGAGGCCCATTGCAGTCATAGCCTTATCCACCTTTAAAAAATTACCAATAGAATTGCCAATGGCCCCATAACAAGAGTTTTTCCAAAAATGTAAGGGGAGATTAGGGAGATGAACCTAGACTGGATGCATACTGAGCATTTAAGTAAGAGGGTTAAAGGAGGTTATCCAGGGTTTGGTCAATAGAGAGTGAATCCCCTACACCCACAAATTTCTCACCACCAAATCATGTTCATTAGAAGTAAAAGCAACAACAAAAAATACTTTAGCACAGGGGAAAAGATCGATGTTATCTGAGACTAAAAGTTTCCATGAATCAGACACCCAGTGGTGCAAATTAGGAAGAGAGTGCCATGAGCCAATGAATTAGAAGAAGTAATGAATGTTTCATTTGCAGGTATCGAAGTGTGTTGTTGGGTTTGGTTGGAGAAGTGAAGATAAGTGAAGTATATTGTTGTAAAATTCTCTTTTTTGAAAAATCATCTATACTTGCCATCTTTCTTTGGTGGAGTTTTTTCCCAAAAGAGTTTCTCCACATATATGGTGTCTCATTTAGTTGTTGATTTTTATATTGTGTTGAATATTGCAATTTCTTTCATATTCTAGATTTAGTTATCTAGTTTTTAAATCTGTAATCACATAAAGAAGTTAATATTGCAAGTTTAGCTTCACCTTGTTTTCAACATCCTTTAGTTATTAGTGCATATACTCAATTAAAATTTCTAATGAAATTTCTATAAAAAATATGTAGTCATAAAAATTTATTGCCTTTGAAATATTCTCAAATGTAAAGAAATCAATAATACTTTCACCTTTTATGGATCCATCTTCAAATCTTCAAGTGAAATTACAAATCCCAAATCTATCAACTTTCCCTTCTTTAAACTGCATTTTTTTATATTGACCAACAATCTCTTTTCTTGGTCTACATAATTAATATGATATGTTCTAGATGTTCCTCCTTCAACTTACAAAAAGTCAGAATATTATATAAATAAATAGTTAGAAACTTAGCCAAATATGACTTTCATACCCTTATAAATGTGTTCAGTACATTAGTCAAATCAAAGGGAACAACCATGTATACAATTAATATTTTTATTATAAATGTCATGTTGCATTCTTGTCCTTCTCTTAATCTAATATGATGATATTCACTCTTCAAATCTATTTTGTTGAAATATTTTGCTCCACCCAAATAATTCATTTAAGCATCCATCCCAAGTAATTGAAATTTATAGTCTAATATAATCTTATTTATTTCTCTAAACTTTGTATGCATTCTCCACTCTTCTTTCTTTGGTGTTAATATTATTGGTGCAACACAAGAACTCAATACTCTCCCTAATCAAATCCTCCAACAATCCTTGTGTTTTTTTATTCAACTTATTTTTTGTTGGAACCATTATATGTGCAATGATATTTTGAAAACTTGCTCTTATAATGAAATCCATATGATAAGTGTACTCCTCAATGGTGGAAATCTACCTAAAATATTATCAAATGCAATACCACTATATTATGTTGACAACTCTAGTTTTTTTTAATCTACAATCCCTCACCTTAGTTTGTGTTACCACATTCCTGGAACCAATGCAAAACACATCTGTCATAATTTAGACAATATATAAACTTTCTACCATTCACCAAACAAATTTGTTTCTGCCACATTTTATGGTTTTCCTTTTCTTTAAGTGGGGTAAGAATATGTCCATCATCCTTCATTAAAGTGTAAGTATTTTCCTACCATTATGTACGTAGTTTTTCTATGATATGAATGTCATACATCCATAGGCATAACAACACAAAACTAAATTATAAAATGATCATACATTGACATTAACCAACAATTGCTCACTTACAACACTTTGTAAGGTCTTTTTGTAACCATGAAATTTTGCATTCACTAAGATGCTACCTGTTTTAGGGTCAACTTGTGATGCCCCGCCAGGGAACCCAAGATAAATTAACCTAAAACATACTACTAAGTTTACAGAATAAATTTTTTTCTTAAGAGTTTACATAACAACAAAGTATAACAATGCAAAAGTAATACAATGTAATTACAACTCATACATATAAGTATAAATCAACACATAGATTACAAATCTCAAGGGTTCTTTGACATAGAATTACATAAATATAAATTAATCTATTAAGTACAATAACCATTCAAATAAAGTGCATCATCTCATAAAATAATACTCAAATACAACTGAACCATAAGATATACATGATAACCCACATCCACTACACGAGTTGGAGGGTATGTTAATATAATCTAAATACAAGGTACAAGTACAACATCCTGAAAGATAAGAGAAAGTATCCAATAATGATGAACAAGGAAGAATGTAACAACACAGATCATCCATCATTGTTCAAGAATGTCAAAATCTCAATGGTAAAAGAAACACTACCACTCGACCAAGTGGAACCAAAGGTCCACTCCCACCGTGCTGAGGAGATAACAATAGATCTCACTTGGATATCAAACACCAAAACCCATCACAATACAACACCTATGCAAGAGATCCTAAAAGCTCTCTATCTCAAAAAGGTACCACACCAACTACAAAGATAAAACATACTTAACCAGAGGCAACCAACAGACGTAGGAAACCTAATATGCATAAAGGGAAGTGTCATCACATGAGCCAACTCTAAGATTATCCTGGTAGTCTCTTTAGACTCCGACGCCCTAGTGACTCTATGTGGTATCAGTAATCCTCTCATACATATGAGGTACCATCTATGCCATATCCAGTCCACATAGGTGACAAATATCTTCCCACTCCCATCCTAGTCAAGACCTCAATCAAGTACTCAGGCATGGGTGAGGCATACATTATCTTATTAATTTATTTTAAATTCTCAATGTCTTTAAGTTATCACTTTATTAAGTAACTTGTAAAGGATACCCAGGTAGCCACTTCTGGGCTCCAACACCTCCAAAACAAGCCACTTCTCATCTATATTACACTTAGATAACCTATCCTAATGCTCCAACCAAAATAACAAAGAGAAGAATGAACCAAAACCAAAAAAGATTCTCATAAACCATAAATTGTGCTAATCACCAAAGTAAAATAATAGAGCATAGTAGAGAACAACACATCCTATATGAGGATCAAATAGTCCATCTTAATATAGATATTATCAAAGATCATCCACCACATAATGGATATCTCAACGAAATAATAATAATCCTCATAGTTTTATATCACAAGACCAACAATAAACATAACACCAATGACATCCCTCTCGAAACATAAAGTAACATAATCCACAAAGATAATCATCCAGAACGTAGAACAATCATAGTAGAGAACAAGAGGTGACCAAGTAAATCGAACTTAATCATAATAACGATCATCACCTTTTTGGTCAAATAAAATAAAGATCGAGACACAATACAACATATGAGATCACTCACAGATATCACAAAATCATACATGATCCAATCAAGACTTCAAAATGGTTATAAAGACTCCACATAAAATCAAAGATCAACAAAAACATGCTTCAAAGCCTCTGGTATACAATTTCTAAAAGTCAATGCAATTTTCTCAAATAAACAAACATCAAACAAGATAATAGAATATACCATTAGTCAAACTATAACACAAGTCTCAGTTGTTTAAGAACAATCAATTTTGTTTACTAAAGTCTACTTTGACTTATTAAGAAAACGTTCATTTAAAATCTCATGCATATATACTGTTTAAATAAGTATTAAAAATAAAATCACCATTCATATCAAAACACCATGTATTTAATAATAAAATAATGTTATTAATTTTTTAAATATAAATATAAATGAAAACATTAATATTGAAACTTGTATATATATATATATATATATATATATATATATATATATATATATATATATATATATAATCCAAAAATTAATAAATAATAATAATTAAAATTTTTGTTTTGTTTTTATTTTTAAAGAACCTTTCAAATGTTATATATACATATACTTTTTTCCTCCATTAAAAAAAGCAATCGATTTCCAAGAACCTAGTTTTGCTATTTAATTTCAATTGGAATTTCTTATTCAATTGTTTGATGATTTCAATTTCTATTGTTCTCTCAAATACTTTGTTCAATAATTCAATCAAACTCTTATTGGATCTAAATTTTGTTTTTTTTCTAAATCAATTGTTTGTAGGTTTTCACCTTGAACAACCTAGAGTTTTAACCAAAACATAATTTCCTTTTGAATATAAATACAAGGGTTTTTGGAATACTATAAAAGATTATATTTATATATAAATTAATACACGTATGCTCATATGCATAATAGAATACCAAAATTTCTTCTCACACAACAAAACCCAAAAGCTTTTCAAATTCCAAACCTCCAACAATAAAACCATAAAAACCTCAATTCAAAACCCTACAACAATCTGGCAAACACAAAGAAAACAATATTTTTGGAAAGAAGATATACAAAGGAAAATACAAAACAATAAAACCATAAAAACTTCAATTCAAAACCCTACAATAATCCGGCAAACATGAAGAAAACAATCTTTTCAGAAAGAAGTTTTACAAAGGAAAATACAAACCCTACCTCAAATTCAATAGATATGTGACGATACTAATCCAAAATTCAAGCTAAAAAAAATCCAAACTTTCAAGAAAATTCTTCAACTCCAAATTGCAAGAAAAATATGTCCTCAACAATGGCTAAAGGGATCTCCCATATAGAAAACTCAACAGACATAACTCAACGTTCAACACCCAATCAAAAATTAGAATTCAACTTCCTAACCTTATTTTAATCAAATTTCTTTTTGCATATTTAATTAATTATAATAATAATTATATGCACTTTTCACTTAATGAGCCTTAACTCAACTTTCAACTTAAATTTCTAATTTAATTTTTATTAAATTGAACGTGCAACTTAAATTACATATTAATATTTAATTAATCAATTAATATTTTTGCATATCAATAATTATGAAATTGATAATTAAATATCAATTCATTAATTATGCTTTTAATTTCTATTTTAAATTTAATAATTAATTAAATCTTTTATTCACAACATTGGACTTTTCAACTAAGTCTTTTTTTAAAAATTAAATAAATATATTTAATTAATTCTCATTAATTAAATACCCTCATATTAATATCTTTATCTTTAATAAGATTTAATTATTAAACCACTTAATTAGTTTTAATTAAATCATTTGTCTATTTTAACACAAAATCACATCAAACCATAGACATGCAAACTTGAAGAACTGACTACATAAAAAATACTTAAATCAAACATAAAGGAGGGTTCACGAATTCACGTCACCTTGACGAATTCGAGGGGTTGTAAAATAGATACTAGTCAAATATTTGAGGACAATTATTGGCTTAGGATTGAGATTTGGACCTGTCAATTATCTCCCCTCTTACCATTGAGATGTTGTGATAGGGCACACTCATCCTGACAATTCAAGGAAGTCGATGTCTGGTACCTGAAATCCTGCATAAAAGATAAGCATCTACATACATGTATAAATATATAATAGACAAAGGCAAGGATTGCCAATCGTGTGGATCTCGCAAGCAAGTAACTACAACTTTGTTTCTCAACCACATCAGACACATCAAATATAAATATAAAACATACACGCAATCCATAAACATACAGGTATGGGGTCAATAAATCCATAAATATAAATGACATCATAACATATAGAAAATCAGACTATAGGAGAGGTATTACACAACTTCTTAATGAAATTGCTTGATGGTAGATTATTAGTGCTATCACGATTAATAACTTATAGTAGCTACCTTCAATCACATATTGTCCTAAGTAGATTTGTTCTTTGCACTAATTCATCTCTTTCCATACAATTAGGTTATAACAAAATTATTTTCATCAACTAAGACTCATCTCTTTCTAGCTCAACCACATGGCTTTATGATCTAATTGATTCCTCAATTGTATGAGTGACTCTTGCTTTTTTATATTACTTCTTTGAGATTTGGAACACGTAGATGTCCTATGTCTTTTAATTCCACATTTTAAACAAGCTCCTCCAAATGATCTTCCTCCACTACCATATCTTCCTCAATCTTGTTGATATCCATTCAATTTCATTGTGGTGTGAACTATCACCTTCTTTTGCTTCAATATCTATATTATAGTGTCTTTTACCACCATCTTGAAATCTTCTTATTTGAAATCTACCGACTCTTCCTCTTCACCTATTTTGCTTCATATGAAATTCATTATTCAACTCATCCTCTTTCAATACAAATCAATACATTTCTTCAACTATTTACAATCTTGCCATAATAAATTCTTCTTGAAAATATCACTTTAATAAGTTTATGTATCTTTCTACTTTCTCTTAGTCAACCACATTATATCCAACTCCAATTATCAACTTCTAATATTCTTTAGTATAATCATTTACACTATTTTAATCCATTCTCAAATTTTGCAATCTTTTCAATAAATTTGATTGACAATATATGGATCAACTTTCTCATCATAATGCACTTGTTTTCATGATAATGCAACCCATCCTTTCAATTTCATCTTAGTAAACTTAATTCATCTAGATCTAAAATGTTCTCATTTTCAAAGTATTCCTTCATTATATTTATCAAATCTTCTATATTTTTATTACTAAAATACCTAGGAATATTAATTCTAAGTCTCTTACCATTCTTTGACATAGCCTTCAACATCTTTGCTTGATCTCCATAGTCTTGTTGGTGTTCTACAATAGGTTCGGCAGCAAGTACATTTCTTCTCTTTCATTTTCTTTTTCATAACTTTCATCACGTGTAGGGTTATGACCTCTCCTATCTTCTTTAGCTCCCAGCTTGACCTATATTTTTTTCATTTCGAACATTTCTTCTATTTTCCTAGGAATACTAACCAAAACTTGATCCCTACCCCCTCTTCATGGAGGCAGCTTGACAATCAATTTTATTGTTCTGCACGAATCTCGTAACTTCTTTCTGTATTTCAGTTATGCATTACAATCAATTTTATTGTTGTTTTATATCGCCATAAATGTTGGGATGAGTCCTCCACACTACAAAGTGTAAACTTTGGGGTCTAATTTGTCGAAAATATTGTCCTTCACTACACAGTTGTGGCTTATGCAGGTTTTTCTTCTCCCTGTCTAAGTTGTGAATTGCTTGTCTACAAAAGTTCCATTTGCTTCATGCATATAAGTCAGTTAAATTGGTCCAGCTTACGGTTGTGACCTATAATTTCTTCTGACTTTCAAGCTGAATGTTTTATTTTAAGCGTATTAACTCCAGATATCTTGCCAAAAGAAATGGAATTTTAATAAAATGCAAAATGGCTGGAGATTGAAGTTCAACACTGTCCTTGATTTTAGTAAGCCGCTAGACTTAATTGCAGGCTTTGCACTAGTTAAATTTCCATAGATAACATGGAGCTAGGGGGTACTATCCTTGATTTTAAGGATCCACAAGACTTAATTGCGGCCTCTGCACTAGTTAGGTTCTTGTATATTACATTGGCTAGGGAGTATATTTGAGGCTAACAAGACAAAACATGTAATATCCTCACAGCCCCAGTGTTCCAGGATCTTCTTCTGAAATCATGAAACAACAACTATTATGGATTTATCACCCCTGTAGTACAATGAGTATCTTTTGTTTTTCTTGCCAAGGACGTACCTTGATGCAAATCAAAACTGAAGTCATCCAAGAAAGCTTGTATGTAAACTGTTCTTTGCACAAAAGAGACATACAACACAACTTGTTTGACTGTTACCAACAGTGGAAAAAAATTCCTCTGGATGTTCTATAATGTTTATCAGAAGTATGGTATACCATGAAACAAGAGTAAGTGATTATGCGAAGCATAATCATAGAACATATGTAGCCAGTCATTTCACTTTTGCCACTCAAAACTACAAGCACCAAAGCAATATTGAAGGATATTAGTTGTGCCTCTTAAAAATGAAGTCTCACAAGATAGGATATCAAATCATATTCCCTATAATGATGCATCTCAATTCTGAATGTTAGTCTATGGAACAAAAATCGACAAGAATGCAGTTGTTGGGCTTCTTGATGGGGCAACGTGGCAATGATGTAACTAGAAATTAAACCATAACTGAAGCATAATTGACTTCTTTGACTCGAGCCTTATTGAAAAATTTCTAGTTTCAGCACGTTTTTAGAAAACTATATTCTTTAGCAAATCTAGACATATACAATGTTTGGTGCTCTATGAGCCAACACCCGCCCTTCTGCCTGCTATGCAGAGGTTAGTCTATTGGGATTTTAGATTTGCAGAGCATGATCTTCCTGCAATTGAACATAATTCTAGTGGCTTTGCAAATGCCCGGGTCTGGGGGACCTGTATGTACCAAGTACCAACCAATACAAGGTTTTCCAGAATCTAACTTGAATGTCACGTGTTTTACAAGCAATGGTGGCATCTAAGCAGCTGAAAATCAACATTGCCAGTTCTAATTCAACCTAATCACCTCGAACGAAAAGTAAATAAGCTATTTTTAAACACTCTAGAAGACCTCGAACCTAATTTATAAGTACCAACCTAAAGAGTGTCCATTATTCCAGTTAGCCTATCCTAATGTGAGAACATAGTTTGAGTTCAATTCTTTCTACAGTCAAAATTTCAGCACATCAGTTTGGAGACTTTGTGAGCAAAGTAAGAATTTTGTCTGGATACTGATTAAATGATGTGCTGAAATGTTGACTGTAGAAAGAATTGAACTCTGCAACAAGAACTGAATGACTACAATTTTTTTATTTTAGACATAAAACTTTCCTTTTATGCTGCAAATTGTTAAAAAAAGCTCCCTTTTGGATGAACATTAAAGGCAATGCAATCTTGCAGAAGTCTTCCAGCTACACCATGAATCTTTTAACTTCTTTCTACTTCTGAATCATGCATTATGATAAGTTTTATTATTCTTCTGTCAAGGATATTTTCAAGAAGTTGGGATGAATCTACAAAGTGTAAGGTGTAATTTGTCAAAAAAAAGTCCTTTATTACACTGTTGCATGTCTTTCTTCTTGCAGTTGTGAATTTCTTGTTTACAAAATTTCCTTCCCGACTGATTTCATGTGACTCTGCTTCAGTATAAAAAGTCCATTCATATTGGGTGTAGCTTACAGTTGTGACTTCTAAACTGTTCTTTGTGCAAAAGAGACGTGCAGCAGGACCTGTTTGATAGTTAGCAACAGTGGAAAAAAATCCACTAAGAGTTCTATTCAATTTATCAGGAGTATGGTGTACAGTCCCAACAGGGGTCAACGCTCATGCAAAACACAATGAAAGAACACATTTAGCCAGCCATTTCAGTATTCTGCCATTCAACTGCAAGCATCTAAGCAGTGTTAAAGGAATTTAGTTGTGCCTTTAAAAATGAAATCCAACAAAAATGGATATCCAACCCCATTCCCTAGAGTGATATATCTCAATTCTGAATGTCAGTCTATGGAACAAAAAATGGCAAGACTGTAGTTGTGCCTCTCTGTAGGTTAGCATGGCAATGATGTAATACCAGAACGACAGCTACAACTCTGAAGCATAGTAGCTTCTTTGATTAAAGCCTTATTGTTAGCAACAGTGGAAAAAATTCCTACAAAAGTTCTATCACATTTATCAGAAGCATGGTATACTGTGCCAACAAGAGTCAAAGATTATGCAAAACATAATGAAAGAACACATGTACCCGGCCATTTCAATATTATGCCATTCAACTGCAAGCATCTAAGCAATATTAGAGGAATTTAGTTGTGCCTTTAAAAATGAAATCCAACAAAAATGGATATCCAACCCCATTCCCTAAAATGATGTGTCTCAATTATGAACATCAATCTATGGAACAAAAATTGGCAAGACTGTAGTTGTGTCTCTCTGTAGAGCAGCATAGCAATGATGTAATACCAGAACGACAACTAAGACTCGGAAGCATAGCTACCTACTTTGATGGAAGCCTTATTGCAAAATTTCATTTTTCAGTACATTATTAGAAACCTATTTTCTTTAGCAAACCTTAATGTACACAGTGGTCAGTACTCTGTCAGCCATCACCCAATTAAGTAGGAAAAACCCTTGTGCCTGGTATACGGAGGTTCTATTGGGATTTTACATTTCACAAGGTTGCAATGATTCCTCCTGCAATTAAACATAATTCCTATGACTTTGCAATTGTCTGGGTCTTGTAGACCTGTATATACCACCCAATAGGAGATTTTCTACAATCTAGCTCTGAAATCAGATGTCCTATAAAGACATGTAGCATTTAAGCAGCCCACAATCCACATAGCTAGTTCTAACTCGAGCTAATCTCTCAAACCGCAAGTAAATAAATCTTCTTTAAACATCCTGGAAGACCTCCAACCTAAATCTGCGAGTAAACCCCTAAAGAGTATCCATTATTCCAGTAAGCCAATCCTTGTGTGAGAAAATAGTTTAATTCTCTCTTTTTGCTTGGGACTCCCATACGTGTATATTTTGATTCCCTTGACCTTATTGATAAGGCATATATAGTGCCATCAATAGAGACAAACCCTATCCACTACAATATGCAACTCTAATATAACTAAATCTTGTATGTATTTTCACAACTGTGATGTAAAAATTGCATGTACCATTGTCTAGTGAAAAGAGCTAGAAGAGGGTTCCACCATCATCGTATGAGACATGGCGCCCACGTCGGCAGGGGGTTGCCTTTTCATCATATTCTCCACAACAGCTCCATCTCTTCTTCCAGTTGCTCCTACCAGTGTTGGGTCTGTTTCTTTTGTCATTCCATTTGTAAATAATCACTCCACTTTCATCTGTCCATTCGCCATCAATTCCCTGGTGTGGAGGTGCCAATGAAAACAAACCTCTGTCACCTGAAAAGAAGCACCACTTGCTTATTTATAGTTACAATGAATGTAAATGAGGTTTCCAAGGTCGATTAGATTGATGAGGTGACTCTTAAAATCCTATGTGAATTAGTTTACATCGATATATGGTATCACACTCTATTATCCATTTAACAAGAAGAAAGCAAACGATAGCACAAAATTCTGATTGCCCAAAATCTTCTGTAAAGTAGGACTATTTCTGCAATCTTACTATCATTTGCTCCCTTCTTATTTGTGCTATCTAACATTTGCTCTCCAAACATTAATCTAAACTAAATTCACACAAATTTTCTGGAAACTCCTCTTCAATTTACAATAGATCCAAAAGAGGAACAAATGTATGGTATGCCTACCATTCATGTGACCGTGGAAGGAACAGGCTTCAGGGCTGTTCTCCGTATCTGTATAATACTTATCGCATCTCAGGCACCGCTTCCCAGCGCATAGGATTTGCCTTCCAATTGAAGCGGATTGGCATATTTTTCTCCTCCCTTTGAAGGCCAATGAATTCCTTGAGGTCCCAGCTGCTGCTGCAGTAAAAGGATCGAAGGCAATCTCCAGGGTGAAGCCTCTTAAGACCATCTTTCACTAAGGATATTAGCTATACACGGGATGTAAGGTCCCTATAGTTTCTCTTAAACTATTTGAAGAATATACAAGCGAAAGGAAAATATCAGGTTGGTTTGTTGACCTTTTTATTTTTCCAGTCTAGCTTTTGAATATAATCTAATTTTAAGAAAATATTCGATATACTTAAGAGAGAGGAGTGTTTTTTAAGAATGGAAAATAAGAAGATAAAATTTAGAGAGGTTTAGTCTTGTTATACTTGTTTCTAATGTGTTTTAGATGTGAGTTTGTAGTAGATTTTAAGATCTAGATGTTCTTTAATTCTTAGTTTTAGTCTTTATATCAAGTAGGGAACTAATGTGGGTGCTAGTGTCTTATGTCATGAAATGGAGTATTGGTATTGGTGATGGTGTTTTTCAATTGCTTTGAATTTTGTATGGTCACATGTTTATCTTTGTAAGTTTGTTCTTTATATTAGATGTACAATAAAATTTAGATATCTAGGTAGGTTAGTGCCATAGGTATCTTTTGTCCTTCAAGCTTTGGGATCCTAAGATTGAAAAGATAGTGTATAGTCAAAATGTGATCTTTAGATAGATTGCATCTTCTCATAAGCCTTTGCAACCAAAAGATGAGAAAATAATGGGAAGAGAAGCCAAGATTGATGATGCTATACTTATACTAACATAGAGGTTTAGAATAGACCTAATGAGGAGAATAGTCCAAAGAGTTAGAGGAATAACAAGAAAGATTAAAAAGATAAATAGATAAAATGATTTGATATGGGATGTGATAAATCTCTAAGATTCTCAAAGAATCAAGATAGAAGAGAGAGCTATGGATATTGTTGTAGAAAGTTAGAGAGAGAGAGAAATGAAAAGATGGATTTAAAAGTGAAAAGAGGGGGGGAGAGGCTTTTGAGTCGTTCTAGAAGATTCTAAGTCATTTCGACCGACCAAGGTAGGTGATAAGTGTCAAAATGCTCAGAACCAAAATTTAAATGTTAGGATGTTGCAAGACGCATGCACAACATGCTAGAGTCCAAACAAATTATACTAAAAAATGATGAGATCCAAGAGAGACACATGATTTATCCAAAAGTGACATTGAAAGATAGTTGCTAAAATGGACCTTGAGCATCCTAAGAGCGAAGAGGTTGATGCAAGGAATGAAATAGATCCACACAAATACTGGGGGAATGGACATTAAAATGAGTACAAAAGTGTAGGCAAAATTTCAAAAGGGTATACAATTTTCAACTCTATAAATGGATAAGAACTATTCCCTAGTTGAGGGAATTGGTTAAGCTGGTATTTTCTCTCTTGTTGTGAAGTTGGAATCTATTAGATTCTTGCTATCTATTTCTACTAAATTTGACCTTGACGTTGAACAAATTGATGTGAAAATAATTATAACTTTGAATAATAGGAGGAACATCTCTACGTGAATTTGTTTGAGCACTTTAAAGTGGAGGGTGAAAAATATATATTTTACAAGTTGAAGAAATACTTCTATAATATTAAATGGTTTCCCTAAAATGTAGTATTAAAGGTTTGACCACTTGTGTCCTGAAGTTAGCATATGTTAGAACTAAGTTAAATCACTGTGTTTACTTTAAATAAGAGGATGGTCACTTTACTACTATTTATTTATATGTTGATGGCATGTTCTTTAGTAACCATAAGGATGTGTGAAGGGTTGTGAAATCTTATCTTTCAATACTATTTGATATGGAACTGAGGGTAGCTAAGGTCACTTTAGGGCCAAAGAAATTAGGAAAGATGAACTAAAATGAAAACCCTATATCATCAACCAAAAAAATTTGTGAACTCTATTTTAAAGAAATTAAAGATGTAATATTGTAAACCAATCAGTGTTGGCATTCTTGTGGGACCAAAATTTTGTGTTGATCAATTCCCTTGAACACTAGATGAGATGAGTGGTGTGATTCAGGTCCCTTGTGTGAGAATAGTTGGAAGTCTTATTTATGTTATGATTTTTATTACGAAAAATATTGTTGAACTAATGGGATTCCCAAGCAAGTATATGTTACATCTAAGAAAGAAGCATTAGATTGCAATAAAGAGAGCCTTTAAATGTATCTTAGAATCAAATTAGAGTATTTAGTTTTTAAGTATAAAGAATAGACTTTGAAAAGGATAATGGATATATGGATTCGCAAATTTTGATTGGGATAATGATGAGGATATATGGAGGTCTTCCAATGAGTATGTGTTACCCTCTTTAGCAATGTAATTTATAGCATGAGAAAATGGAAAGAGGTGGTTTCTCTTTTAACTGCAAAGGTAGAGTACATGATGCCTACTTATCCTTTTGAGGATTTAAATATAGACAAAGCACATTTATGTGAAGCGTCAATTCATTTAGAATATAGTGGAAGACAACAAGGACGTGTTCAAATATGGATAAAATTAGTGAGTGCTACAAATTTTTTGACAAAGTTTGTAATTAGATCTTGAAGTTCATAAAGTGCAAGATGACTAATTATTCATTAGCATTTAATTCACTGTGTCGATTATCATTTATGATTCTCATAATGAATACAACATGGGGTATTATTAGGACTAAAGTCCTATGTATTTTTATACACTTTGCAAGTCCTAGGTCTAGTTGTAATTATTTAATATCCAATATTTTTTTGAATAATGTGTTCACTTATAGAAGGGTACCCCACTTGGATTCAAACTTGATATTTCATAATTGTGTCATTTGTTTAATGATAGTCATAATAAGTCATTGAATATGGGAGTTACCAATGAATTGTGGCTCATCTTTGATAGTTTATTTATAGTTGTTTTGATGCAGGGGCATCCTAGGGTAATCGACAAATCTGCATGGTGGTGTGTTGAAATGGTTTTATGTTACTCGGTTGCAGCTTTCACTGAGGATCTCAGTCGTTGAAGGGGCTCAGTCACTGAAGGGAACTCGGTAAAATTTTGGCGCTCGGTGAAACTTGTACTCGGCGATGCTTGTGGTGCTCGGTCGACATGCTTTCTCGGTGATACCTAGCTAGCTCGGTTGTTTTACTAATACTCGGTAATTCTAGCTTACTGACTGGAGTCTTGGGGTTTTGGTTGGCCGACTTGGTGTATTTAATGTTGGTAGCTTGTGTTGCATTCTCCTATATGGATCTTGAGGCCGACATGGAGAATTAATTTTTTGTAAGGTTATTTGAGAGCCGACTATTGTTGCATTTAATATTTGTTTGTTGTAGAAGTTGACTTGGCTTAGGAGTTAATTGTTTCTTCCAGCCGACTTGTGGTTGAAGAAATGTATTTAAGGAGTGATTGGGTAGTTGTTTAGAAATTAAGTCAGGGGAGGTAGATCGATAAGATAAGAATTGGATCCTGCGAGATCTTGAAAAATAGATTGTTTATCTGATATATGTAATAGCAGAGCTAGTGGTTTGCATGCTTGGAGACAAGGAGATTACTTGGTGGCTTGCGAGCTCAAGTTTAGATCTGCCTTAGTGGTTCCACCAGTTCTTGATGTGTTGTAGAGTTGGACTAGCTAGGAGGTTGCAGAATTACTATTGTAATTGATTGTATTTGGCCCTAACTTTGGAAGGCCTTACAGTTAGACATGTTGAATGAAATTCTATTTGAAGCATTATCTTGTTGTTGTTGTTGTTGCTGGTGTAGGCTTGGACTATCCATTCTTGGATCCTCCATCCTACCTTGCATCAGGTGGTATCAGAGCTTGAAGTTCTTGAGTGTGTAAACCAATCGCCAAGTTGAGACAGTTTGCACCAGGACCTTGGGTTGGTGATTTGTTGCCTTGGGTTTTCGAAGATCCTGAAGGATGCCTCTAAGAAGATTGGACCCTAGGGTGATTGCAGATCTCTGTGATGTTGTGGAATCAAAGATTACAGAGAAGGTTAAAGTAGATTTCAGATCTGAGATGGAATTGATGAAGACTGACATGATTGCTAAGATCATGAGGGCTATTGTTGGTATGCTGAGGAATCTTGGTACTGAAGATGGCTATGAGGAAGCTACTGAAGACTTTGAAGCTGATGGATCTAGTGGAGATAACCAGAGGGATGGATCTGGTGAAGATAGAAATGGTCGATTGTATAGATCTGGAGCTTGGTTAAGTACTAGTTACCGAATGGAATTTTCTACTTTCTTTGGTAATTTGAGACTTGAGGATTTGATTGATTGGATTGGTGAGTTAGAAGATTTCTTTGAGCTTGAAAAAATTGAAGATCCTCTTAGAGTAAGATTGGCATAGACTAAGATGAAAGGACATGCTTCTCTTTGGTGGAAAGAATTGCAAAGAGATAGAGAAGATGAAGGTGAAATAAAGATCAATCGGTGGAGGTTGATGGTGACTTAAGTTGAAAGCTAAGTTCATACCTGCCGACTATGAACTTGACTTGTTTAAGAAACTAAAGAATCTAAAGAAAAAATATTTAACTATGGAAGACTATACCGAGGAGTTCTATAAGTTGACTATTTGGACTAGACACAGAGAACTTGGTAAAGAAAAGGTAGTTCGGTATGTGAATGGTTTGAGATTCAATATTCAAGATGAGCTTGGTATGTTGAAGATTGATTCAGTTGAGGATACTTATTAGTATGCTTTGAAGGCAGAAGATAAGTTGAAAAGGAGACAACATGGTAATTCCTGAGGGAAGGAGAAGCTAGATCACTCGGTGAAGGACAAACCAACTGTTGAAGATGAACCAAAACCTATGCAGTCGAGAAAGAGGACAGGTAGGGTTATCTTTAAGGGTACTTGTTATAATTGTGGTGAAGAAGGACATAGATCTTTTGAGTGCACATAGAAGAAGATTGGTGATTGAAGGAATGTTGTGGTGAATGAGAACATTCTGAATGAACCTGAAGGAGAATCAAAAAACTTGTTGGTTCAAAGAACATTGCTCGGTACTAAGGTAGAACCTTGTCAGAGGAGTAATTTGAACAGAACTCGGTGCAAGTCAGGAGGTAAACTTTGTAATGTGATTGTGGATAGTGGTAGTACTGATAACCTTGTAGCTGAGGAGATGGTTTTGAAACTTGGTTTGAAAAGAGTGAGACATCCTTATCCTTATAGGATTGGCTAGTTGCAAGATGTTCATGTCGTGGAAGTAAGGGAGCAATGTTTTGTTGATTTTCAGATTGGCCAGTATAAGGATCAAGTGTTGTGTGATATTATGGAGATGAATAGTTGTCACATATTGCTTAGTAGACCTTGGTAGTATGATTGTAGGGCTATGCATGACTTTGTCAATAATGTGTTTATTATGGAGAAGAATGACAGGAAGTTTTCCCTAATGCCTTTATTGGATACCATACTCGTTCGGAGAAACCTGAGCTTTGGGAGCTGATATGAGTTGAAGGATTCTGAAAGGATTGATTAGTATGGAGAACAAACCTGTGGATTGTCCGGGAAAGACTTGAAGAGATAGAGGAAGTAGAAGTGGAAGAGTATGCAAGGTGAAGACTCGAAGGACCTGTATGTAAAGAACCAGTTCGGGGTTTATGTGTTGAATCCCAAAAGATGTTCTTCCAACCTTTGAGAACATCTTTTTGAACCTGGGGTGTCTGATGCAGGGGCATCCTAGGGTAATCGACAAATCTACATGGTGGTGTGTTGAAATGGTTCTGTGTTACTCGGTTGCAACTTTGACTGAGGATCTCGATCATTGAAGGGGCTCAGTCACTAAAGGGAACTCGGTAAACTTCTAGTGCTCTATGAAACTTGTACTTGACGATGCTTGTGGTGCTTAGTTGATGTGATTTCTTGGTGATGCCTAGCTGGCTTGATTTTTTTATTGGCGCTCGGTAGTTTTGGCTTATCAACTATAGTTCTTGGGGTTTTGGTTGGCCGACTTGGTGTATTTAATGTTGGTAGCTTGTGTTGCATTCTCCTATGTGGATCTTGAGGCCAACATGGATAATTAATTATTTGTAAGGTTATTTGAGAGCCGATTGTTGTTGCGTTTAATATTTATTTGTTGTAGAAGCTGACTTGGCTTAGGAGTTAATTATTTCTTCCAGCTGACTTGTGGTTGAAGAAATGCATTTAAGGAGTGATTAGGTAGTTTTTTAGAGAGTCATTCAGGGGAGGTAGATCGATAAGACAAGAATTGGATCATGCGAGATCTTGAAGATCAGATTGTTTATCTAATATCTATAATAGCAGAGCTAGTGGTTTGCATGCTTGGAGACAAGGAGATTGCTTGGTGGCTTGCAAGCTCAAGTTTAGATCCACCTTAGTGGTTCCACCAGTTGTTGATGTGTTATAGAGTTGGACTAGCTAGGAGGTTGTAGAATTACTATTGTAATTGATTGTATTTGGCCCTAACCTAGAAGGCCTTACAACCGGGCATGTTGAATGAAATTCTATTTGATGCATTATCTTGTTGTTGTTGTTGTTGTTGTTGGTGTAGGCTTGGACTATCCATTCTTAGATCCTCCATCCTTCCATGTGTCATGTTTGGAGGTCTATAACTATTGTTATGGCCTCCTTTTGGAGTGTTTGGGAGATAAACTTAGATCCCTTGGTCATATGGGTCAAATTTGTCAAATAGGAGTTGTAATTTACTTATATATAAATTTTGGAGTGGTGAACATTCTTTGAATGGACCACTTAAATTTGACTTTGACCCGTGTTTGTAGAAATTCACTCTTAGATTCTTGGGTCTCCTTATCTTTTATATGCACGTGTGTGTGTGTGTGTTTGTGTGTGTCACATTTCTATATACACACGTGTGTGTGTGTGTTTGTGTGTAATTATTTCTATGTGTATATATGTATATGTATGTGTATGTTTATGTCAGATATTTATGCCTATATGTACG
This sequence comes from Chamaecyparis obtusa, assembly GCA_027943335.1. Classification (NCBI taxonomy): domain Eukaryota; kingdom Viridiplantae; phylum Streptophyta; class Pinopsida; order Cupressales; family Cupressaceae; genus Chamaecyparis; species Chamaecyparis obtusa. The sequence continues at coordinate 60,488 of BSBK01013671.1, read as the reverse complement.
TATCTATATTTATGTCTGTGTCTGTGTCTGTGTATGTTTCTATGTCTATGTTTGTGTCTATGTCTATGTCTATTTCTGTGTCTGTGTTTATGTCTGTGTTTGTGTCTTTGTCTTTGTCTATGTCTGGGTCTAGGTCTGGGTCTGTGTATGTGTCTGCGTCTGTGTCTATGTCTGTGTCTGTGTCTGTGTTTGTGTCTGTGTCTGTCTATGTCTATGTCTGTGTCTGTGTGTCTGTATGTGTGTCTAGCTATGTCTATGTCTATGTCTATGTCCATGTCTATGTCCATGTCCATGTCCATGTCCATGTCTATGTCTATGTCTATGTCTATGTCTATGTCCATGTCTATGTGTGTATAAATGAAATATTATGTTTAGTTCTATGTAGAGTTATGCTATAAGCATTCCTCCAAATTTAGAGTGTAGACCTCATTGACACACATAGACCTTGATATTGTATAGTAATACTTTTTCATTAATTAATATATTTTGTGTGGTTCTTTTAGAAGTTAGATCAATTCCTTATGAGGCATATGTAGGGTCCATAGATGTCACATTATATTTGCAATTGTACTATTTTCTTATTTTTCTATCATATTCTTTCTCTTATTCTAAGTGTTCTTATTATGCCAAAATTATACTACATTTTACATAAATAAAAAAATGTGTTATACTTTCCTTGTAGAGTTAACAAGGGTGTGTAGTATATTCATTTCACTTACAACAACAAAAAAACTTACATTTAAAATAATAAATTAATATCTTTGTTCATTGACTTAAATACAAATTGAATAATTTGGATATAAGGAAATTAAATATTGATCTATATAAACTAGAAGCTTCAATTATGAAAAAATATCTTATAATGTACACTAAGATATATGAATGAATCATGAATCCAACCCCTTAGAGATAGAAAATAAGGAAATTGAACTAAAATTTTCTTAAATTGAGATTGTACTAGGAAATGATTCTTATGTTTAATTACAAATACAATCATACTCTAAACATTTGAGAATAAAAGGATTTAAAAGTAACTAAAGTAATACACGTTAAATTAGAGATAGTGAAATTCATTCTATGTTCCAAATTTAATCACTCGAATCCATGCTAAACAATGTGGAGTGATCTAGGATTAAACATCAATTCACTTAATTTTGGGTTTTAACCTTGTTTATTAAAATGTATTCTTCAATTATTAATTTTTGAACTTTTCCTACACTTGTGTAATGCTTGAAAATTTAATTCTGATATATGGGAATCAAAATGGGACCAATAGATGGGTCTCTCTACCTTTACATGCATTTTGGTTGACATTGATATCTCCACACCTCTCCTTAGGGATATGTTTCTCATGGTGGGGGAAAGGTCATGGAATCAATTGATAGATTATAAGGGCCCCCTCTTTCAATTTTGTCAATGCTTCTCTACTCGTCACCTGGAAACAAATTGTTCTCTCTTAGAGTGTAAAGGAAAAAACACTTGGTTGTCCTAGCTTCTAATTCTTCCTCTGAAAAATACGTCAAAAGTTGATGATGAATCCCCTTTGGATGATGCTCGTATTCCAAATATAGATGATGTTCCTACTACAAATCTAGCCTCTAAAGTCCCTATGGATCCTAATCCTCTTCTTACTACTGCTGCAACCCCTTCTCCATTTGTTTATTGTGCTCTTCTCCACTCTTTGGCTAATAATTTGCATCTTTCTCAGCACTCTTTCCCTTGCGCTGACATTTTTTGAATTGGGCTTCACCACTTGCTCCCCCTTGTGATGGGAATCTTAGTGATAGTATCGCCCAGACATTTTTATGATCGTGTACAGAAAAGAAAATTCTTTAGCCTATGATTTTCCTTCCCATGCTATGGCTAAGCTATTTACCCACTCTTAATGTGGGCTACTAGCTTTTCTACTAGTATGTTATTTATGGCCTATCCTTGTAATAGCTAGAAACTTTACTACTAGTGTGTTGTTGATCTCTATTGATGCCTATGGGTTGTGGTTGTGTAAGGGACAACACCCTTGTTTTGCTTTTATTTTATATCAATAACATTGCAATAAGTATTATTTATTTTAACAACATAAGGAGAATTAAATTTAAGGTTTGTGTTCCTTTCCAAACTAAGAAAACATTTTTTTTTGTGGTATCTATAACTTTCATGGATCATAATGGTAAATGGATTCCTCTTTAGTTACAAGAGGAAATTAACATAGAAAACCATGTTCAAAGAGTATTACTCAACTTTCACTGTCAAGCAATAAATTGGTGACTATAATGGTCAAACAACTTTTCCTTTTATTGGTATAAATAAGTAGGTGAGAGTAACTTGGGATAACACAACATGCATGAGGTAGTCACCTACGATTGGTCTTCTCACATATGAGTTTACTTGAGCATACACCAAGAAAGAGCTTACTTAAAGGTGATAATATGCTTGACATAAGCCCTATATTTTTAATAATATTAAAGTTCCAATATTATATCCTTACATGAATAGTAACAACCAATAATATATGTTTAACTTATGAAAAGATAATAACCATGTCGTCGATTATAATTTCCTAATATTTTAGAACACTAAATGATGGGCTATATATAGTATAAATAAAATATACAAAAATACTAATACAGATAAGAAAAAAATTGGCATATATTGGACATATTTAATGAGTCTATATAGTGCATAATACTAAATACATTTGGTACAATTAAACATTATGACATTGACTATCTATGTCGATTAGATAAGTGGCTAAGACAAGTATTATGAATTGTTGATGAAGTGTTTTATTCTAGTTAAAAAATAATTCCTCTATACTTATAATGTATTAATTGAAAGTGCAATGGAAATGATCACGTCTTTTATCATTTTATTTGTACACTTTTGAGCAACTAGGGAGAAAAGTTGTCAAAACTACATTTTGGGAAAAATTGGTAAAAGGGAATCTACATATATGCAATTGAGATTGCAAATAAGTGAGATTTTTGATGATTTTGATTATGAGAATCACAAAATTCTTATATTTACGCTTGCACCCAAATTCAACACCAATCAACGGCCAATTACTGCAAAAAAATAGTTCCATACAAAAGGCTTGATTTAATCAAGGTTGATTGTATAAATACAATTTAAAAAAAAAAAATGTATATAGTTGCTTTAGACAAATCTAATGCCTCACCTAGGCTCATATCTTTTAATTTCATACTAATCTATATATAATCAGTACTAAGCGGCATATATTATATCATGTAAATAGTGTCTGAGATGCATGACAAACTCATATCAATATTAGTTGGCTCTTGATCATGTCTTTTATTGTTGATAAAGTGTTTCATTTGTTCTTTTCTAGTGTGTTTTAAATGGTCTTTTCTAGCCTTTTGTGTCTTTGGATTGTTCTTGACCAATTGTTGATGGCCTTTTTATCCTATCTTTGTATGGGTCAACACCCTTGTCTTTCTTCTTTTATTATCAAAAAAATTATTTTGGTGTGGCTTTGATATGCACTTTGAACCCTATTGGGGAACCCCCTCCCTCAATTTTGTAACTTGTTTTTCTCTTATCTTCAAACTAGCTCTAGATCACTCATGATATGCATGGTCACCTCTCATCCCATTGTTTAATGGCTCTCTCCTTGTGTTTTGAGAAGTTGTCCATGGGGGAATCTCCATACTTCCCCTTGTTCTAATAATTAGGGCTCTAATGTCTTGTAGATTATTGTAATGAGGAAGAAAGGTCTTCCTATATCACTTCCCCAAACTCACATTCAATTTTTGGTCAATAGGCCAACTCATTCTTGATTTGGTATATGTAAGTAGGACCCTGAAGTTCTTTTGTCATTCATTAGTTTGATGTTGTTTATAAAAACTTGGCTATAGTTCTTCCACTCTCTTTTAGGATGTTGTTTCCTTGTTATTTTTGGTCAGGTTATATCATTTCTTGCCTTATGGAAACTTTTTAAATTGTTTAGACCCTAATTTCTAGGTTAATGTTTATTAAAAACATGGGTATAGGTGTATAGTATTCCATTATAATAGTATATAACAATTTCATAGTGTAATGAATTTAAGGAGTGGAACAGATTCCCATGCCAACCTTAAGGGGAGGATAATGTAAAAAAAAATTAGATCTTTGCAATAGTTACAAAACCTTAACAGGAATGACATAAATAACATGTATACCACAATATAGTGATTTACATAGGGAAACCCTTTTGAGAGATAAACCCCACACTCCAAAATCATCCCAATATATTATTTAGAAATCAAGAGAAAATTACAATATACTTGCAAAGAAAGCATCTCATATGAGTATCACTAATGAAAATCCAGAGGCAGCTCAAATACTATCAAACTCTTACAATAAATTAAAATTCCTCTAATGTGCCCAATATATAGGAGATACAAAAATAGAACTGTCGAATAGTATTACAAAGCCATGAGCTAAAACTACCCATTAAAGGTACACAAAATACCCACTATTGGACCTCTGACCTAATGATAAATGGTTAGATATTCCCTGGGCCCTAGTCGCTCATGGAACTAAGGCCGACAAGGGAGGAACCCTTGCAATCCCCAATTCAGGGGTGATGCCCCTGATCCCCCATTGTTCATGTATCAACAGTAACCTTTTAATTATTAGAAGGTTGAGATACCATTTTCCCAAAAACTTCTCCCTCTTGTCAAACACCTTGCAAGAGAAATAGGAGGGGTACCAGCATCATTATTTAATCACTAGGGTTTGAGAGGCCAATAGACTCTAAACACCATCTAAATTTCTTTGTGCTCAAATCCTTCATCAAATAATCTACAACATTCAACAAATTCTCTACTTTAACCAACTTCAACCTTCCATCCTCAACCATATATTTGACAAAATGATGTTGAACATCAATGTGTTTATTCCTAGCATGAAAATTTAGGCTCTTAACTAGGCAAATCATACTTTAACTATCACAACATATTGTCATTGCACCTTATTTTATACCCATATTTGAACACAACTTCTTGAGCCAAATGACTTCCTTACAAGCATGAGTAGATTCCATATACTTTGCTTCAATAATGGAAAAAAAAACCACATCATATCTCTTATTCATCCAACTAATTACACCACCAAATAAAGTAAACACATAAGAAACGATAGATCTTCTGCTATCAACATCACCTGCCTAGTCTGAATCCACACAACCATGAATATTAAGGGAAATTTAATCTCCTATCATATTACCATGATATTACAAAGAATACTCTGAGATTTTCTTCAAAAATTTGAAGACTCTTTTATATGCATCTCAATAAACTCTACCAATACTAGACATATATTGGGAAAAAATTCCCACTACTTAGGAAAGGTCTAGACTAGTACAAACCATAGAATAAATCAAACTTTCAACTGCACTTCGATAAGGTACTTTTCTCATGTCTTCCATCTAAGATGGGGATGTAGGACAATATGAAATAGACAACTTCATTCCAACTATAAAAGAAATGCATAATATTCTATAATCCTACATAATGAACCTCTATAAAACTAAGTTCACATACTTATTCTATCCTAGCCATATCTTTTTGTTCACTCTATATCTTCTAATTTCCATTACAAGAATGCATTTAGCTACACCAAGATGTTTCATTTCAAAATTAGTAGCAAGTTGAGACTTAAATTCTACGATCATACCTTACCCTTTACCAACGAATAACATATCATCAACATTTTTAATGTAATGTACAACAAATGACCACTATTAGATTATAAAGAACACAATGATCTAATTTAGAGAATTCAAATCCCAAACTCAACACATATGAATCAAAATTTTAGAACCACGTCTTAGGACTCTAATTGAGGAAATACAAAAATTTCTTCAATTTAAATCCAAAATAATTTTACCTTTTACCACATAGTAATTTGATTGTGTCATGTGAATATCATCCTCCATATCACCATCAAGGAAAGTAGTTTTCACATCCATTTGATCAACCTCTAAATCATAAATAGTAGCAATAGAAAGAAAAAAACTTATAGATGTGATTTTTGCAACAAGAAATAATATCTCACTATAATCAACACGCTCAACCAGAGAGTAGCCTTTCCCAACCAACCTTGTTGCATACTTCTCAATGCTTCCATTTAAACCAATATTTTCCTTGAACACCCATTTGCAACCAACAAGAAATTTTCCTTCAAGAAATGGTATAAGATCCCATGTATCATTCTTTTCAAAGATATAATTTCTTCATATATGTGTGTGTGTGTGTGTGTATGTGTGTGTGTGTGTGTCTATACACACACACACACACACACACATACATACATATCTATGTGCACATGTGTGTATGTATATGTGTGTGTGAGTGCGTATGTATGTATATTCTCAGGTTTCTACATCATTCATACCTAATATCTATTCTACAAATCTAGGTTCATCCATGCTAGTATTCAAAGAAAAAAAATCTCCAATCATTATAAAAAAACCTTTTTGGTGTTTGTCAATGCCTTGAATACCTTAAAACTAGGTAAGTTGGAGATTCTTCCTCCTCTTATAACTATTCAGATCTTGATGAGCTCTCCTTAGCTTCTTGTCTATCTAGGGGCCTCGATTCAACTTTCTCAAGTGTATAAGGTGGTTGAATTACATCTTCTTTTTTGGTTTTTCTAGGCTATAATGTAACATATTGAGGATTATTTTCTCTAAAATTAACACTTCTACTATGTATTACCTTATGTTCAATAGGTTCCCAAACATTTTATCCTTTCACACCATAAATGTATCAAATCAAGATACATTTCATAGCCATATTCTCCAACTTTGCCCACTTCTCCTTTGGTACATATGTATATGCCTCATAGCCAAAAACTCTAATATGTCTCAATGAAGGCTTATCAAATGACCATGCTTCCATGGGATTTTTATCAATAAGACCTAATGTAGGAGACATGTTAATCAGGTAGAAATAAATGGCAACAACTTCAGCTCAAAACCATTATTTTAGACCAGCACCGCTCAACATACTCCTAGCCATCTCCATCAACATCATACTCATCCTTTTTGCAACTCCATTTTTCTAAGGAGAATGCAGAGTTATCTTCTCCTATGAATGCCACAATCTTTAAAAAATTAAAATCATTAGATTAAAATATATTGTTTCTACCAGTCTTAAAATAATTCATTTTCCTTTAGTCTACAATTCAATCATTGATTAAATAAAAATTTTAAATCGACTAAAAACCTCATATTTACTCTTTACAAAATATACCCATGTCCTTCTTCTGTAATCATCAATAAATGAAATATAGTACATGGATTTTCTAATAGAAGAATATCTACAAAACCAAACACATCAAAATGAATAAGATCCAACACACCACAAGATTTATAAGAGGTTTTTTTTTTAATAAATTTGCAATGCTCACATAAGTTGAAATTAAGATTATAATCATTCAAACCTTCAACAAGGATTTTCTTTTTCAAGGTCATTATGCCCTTCTTTCTAAGTTGGCCAAGTCGTTGGCGCAAAAACATAATCTTATTTTCAGGAAACTTTGGTTCATAAGCAAAAGAACCCTTATGTACCCAAAATCCATGACCATCTACTGAAGGTAAAACTCTCACCTTTTTCAATGAAGTATCCATAAATTTGATATTCACAGAAGTACTATCACAGTTAATAATGTATGCTAAAATTATACAAGTTCCAATTCTAACACCTCTATAAAACACCATAGAACCTATTTCCATTTTGTATCCTACATCAAAAAAGACTCCTACATATCTAAATCTATTATTTTTCTTACAAATAAGATATTTCATCTCAAACCAAGAAGATGCAACATATCATTAATCTTTCTCATTCTACCATTAGGAAACCTGATTCTAACTTTACCATGACAACAATATCTAAATGAGAATTATCGCCACACCTTATCTCCATCAAATTAACTATATTCAAAAAAATTATCTTTATTAGAGGTCAAATGAAAAGATGAACCTGATTCAATTAACCATGTATCATCACATGTATGAGTGGCCAAATTTGTAATGAATACATAACATCATCTTCCTTCTTAGACTTGGAATCATACTCAAATTTCTTTTTTTCTTCATCTTTTCTTCTTTGCAATCCTTATGGATATGTCCTAGCTTACCACAATTCTAGAAAATAACTTTGGACTTTCCAAGAGATTTGGATCTTCCCTTGGGTTTGGATGTATTAAGATTCTCATTATTCTTTCCTTTTTTCTTAGGTCTTCTATGAACTACTAGAGCTTCCTTGGAACTGATGGATACCTTCCTCCTCATCTCTTTAGAAATAAAATAACCCACCACATCTTCCATCCTTAAAAAATAGAAGTACATCCAATTTCCATAACAATAGACTACCACAAATTGGGAAAAGAACAAAACAAGATTTGACATTTCTCCTCATCATCCATCTTGACACCAATTGATTCCAACTGAGCCACCAACGTATTGAATTCTTTCAGGTAGTGTGTAGTTTTTCTACCCTCTATTATCAAGGAATCTTGTTTCTTCCTCAAGAAAATATTATTTACCAAATATTTTAGTTGATACATCTTACTAAGCTTCTTCCATAGACTCTTTATAGTGGACTCTTCATGGACATTGATTAAAATAATATCTTCAAGGCACAATCTGATTAGACCCTTTATGATCCATAAAAGCATATTTAGAAACCACATGTAGATATGTAGGTCTCATGATATTATCAACAACAACCTTCCACATATCTCTATCTATTAGTAGATCCTCCATGTTTAACTTCTATATTTCAAAATTATTTCTAGAAAAATTCTCCACCTCTATTCTCCCTGATGAACTATCCATCTAAAAATTTGTGCAACAAGAAAAGAAAAATATCTTATACACAAGCTCCACTCAAATCTAGATTAGTTCTAAAACCCCAACTACATACAACTAAAAAAAAGGTGATTGGTCTCTGATACCACTTGTAAGGAATTTAAGTAGTGGAAAAACTTCCTACACTAACCTTCATGGCAGAGTAATGTAAAAAAACTCTCAGATCTTCTCAACTATTACCAAAACTTAATGCAAGTAACATACATACCACAACACAATTATTTACATGGGGAAAATCCTTTTGGGAGAAAAACTCAACACTCTTAAAGCTTCCTAATATTTCATTCATATATCAATAACAACATGAAATATACTTGTAGAGTAAGCTTCTCATAGGAGTATCACCAATTGAGATCCAAAGGTATCTCAATAGATATAAAACTATTATAATACATTACAATGCTCCTCACATGCCTAATATATAGGAGATACAAAATATGAAACCTTCAAATGATATTAGAAAACCATGGGCTATAACTAGCCATAAATGGCACAAAAAATATACACTATTTAACCTCTTACCTAATGATAAATGCTCATGATTAGTCCCATACACCCATCCAATCATAGAACCAAGGCTAGCAAGGAGGAACCCCTTGCAACCCCCAAGTTGGGGGTGATTCCCCCCCAACCCTAGATAGTCAGGAGGCAAGCCCCCAAACCCCACCACTCATGTATCAACAATAACCTTTTAATTATTACAAAGTTAAGACACCATTTTCCTAAGACATAGTACATTATGCATAACAATATGCAACAACTATGGGGTTATAACCTTGATTGTGCATCATTTTCCAAATAAGGAAAAAGGTTACTACAACGATACATGGTTTATACCTTACAAGTATCTTGACAACTTTATTTATAAGAAAAATTTCAATATACTCAATCTCAAACAACAAAACTCACTAGAGATTAATGGTACTACATAATCAATTTAGTATTCTAAAAAATTACTAATTTTTTAAGTTTTGATAAACGCCTATCTCAATTTTCCAAGACAAAGGTCACTATCACTAAGGATTTCTATAAATTGACAATGCATTAGTTGAAGTTCTAAAAGAGACAAGCTACATCTTTGAAGATGCAATATTGTACAATTGTTTAAAAGCACATTATCATGGGATAATTATACATCTAATGTAAGAATATAGATCAAATAATTTCCTTGTCTTGAAATCTCTACATGGATTTTGTTGACTCAGTAGGGCCAAATTTACTCACTACCCATAAATTTAATATCCAAAAGTATGATTAATATAAAAAAATATGATTCAATACTAGTTTTATCATAAGAAAAAATCTATAAGCTCTCAAGTTGTATTTGAGACAATTATCAATTTATGAAAAGATAAGCTTGAGATGATTTGAGGAATTTCAAAGGATCAAATATATAACTTAGAGAATGGGTTCTAATAAATCTAGCTATGCTAAATATTGCAAATTATAAACCAAATCTAATTCATATGAAAATATTTAAATCACATCAATAATAATTTTGACCAAATCTCTCTTTGCCTAGTGAACTCCAATCTCCTAGACTAAACTAGAAATGAACAATATTGTTTTCAAAACATAAGTAAAATTATCTTCCTAAATTTTTTTTCACGCCTACAATATCCATAATAACATCATCGATTCTCAAAATAATTTCAAACTATTGTCAAATCTATCAACCATTGTTCTATGGATTTCGTACAATTAATTAGCATTTCCATTATAGATAGTTCTAAGATTCCTCAAAATAGTTGAATGCATATCAAGCATATTAATTGTTTTCTTTTTTTGGGTGAAGTATAAAAGTATCAATACATGCAATGGAAAAGTGTGATTTTAAAATTTGGTATTGTGATCCTTTCCATCAAGATTCAAACCTCTACTCATATGGTATTATTAAGTGTTCATATTAGGGATAAATTCCCTCAAATGGGGGTTCACCTATTCATAGTTTCACTCAAAAGAATTCACCCCTTAAAAATAAATAATAAGAAAGAATCATTATGTATGGAATGTTCTTCACCCCTCTAAATGTATGGAACATTCTGCAATGTTAGTTAAGATGTTCTACATGCAAAGATATAATACATAATTTTAATTACTAGAAGACAATTTCCTTTCCTTCTCATTTGGAAGCATCAACAATAAAGGTTTAAAATATGGAGAATCATCACCTGCTTCTCATTTGGAAGCATCAATGGTAAAGGTTGAAAACACGGATAACTGCCACATATCTAAAATAGTTGTGAATGAGGAATTTGGTCATAAGAAGAAAAAATGGCTAATTTAGAACAACAAATAGTTGAGGAAGTGGGACATCAATTTTCATGAGTGTCCAAACACTAATGAAAAAATTTAAAACATTGTGAAAAATAAATTCAAGATCACCATATGACAAAACAAACTGGATGTAAGAAATATTACAACATCAAAGAGCTTAGCCCATCCTGATAACATGGTGAAAAAAATACTTAGGAGTGGCTATTAATGGAAAATCAAGGTTGTTAATACAAGAATTGAGAACCCGGTCACATCATCTTAGGTGTGAGACCAAGAGATGGACCAAGCCCAAGGAAGTTTGGGAAGAGAGAGCTTGAATTTTGTGTAGTAAGAAGGTGGTGGGAAGGAATTACAATTTATCACAAAGTGTACAACTTATGAGGATATCCATATTCAATATGCAAACAACCTAAAATTTGGCAATCAACGCGATTTATTTGAGGAAGAAAATATCAACAAACCAAATAACTTCTTAACTAATATGCATAATAGATAGTCCATTGAATTGATTAGTCTCATAGAAATAGAAATTATCCAACACCTCCACTCTTAATAGTATTAATTTTCCACACTCTATCGGTTATTTCCAAGCTTCTTCTAGTTTGGATCGTGTATGATTTTTTGCATCAATATTTTGGATCACAATTTATGATCTATCATCAAGATGAAAGCAAGCACAAGGAGAAGAATGATGGTAAGTTGTAGATCTTAAAAGGGTAAAAAGATAGAAAAACCAAGTTTGAGAGGGAGGGTTTAGCATGTCAACCAAGAAATGAGAAAATAGGGTCAAGGCCAAGAAACAAAAAAAGAGAAGGGATATCACATGAGGGTCAACAAGATAACATAAAGGGAAAAGAAGAAAAAAAGAGGAAAATATAGAAAACTATCATGTGTGTGTATGTGTATGTGTATGTGTATGTGTATGTGTATGTGTATGTGTATGTGTGTGTGTATGTGTGTGTGTGTGTGTGTGTGTGTGTGTGTGTGTGTGTGTGTGTTTGTGTATGTGTGTGTGTGTGTGTTTTTTGTGTGTGTATATGTATGTTTGTGTATGTGCATGTGTATGCGTATGCGTATGCATATTCCTATGCGTATGCATATCTGTGTGCATGTGTATGTGTATATGTATGTGTATGTGTATGTGTATGTGTATGTGTGTCTGTCTGTGTATGTGTATGTGTGTATGTGTATGTGTATGTGTATGTGTGTCTGTCTATGTATGTGTATGTGTGTATGCGTATGTGTATGTGTATGTGTATGTGTATGTGTATGTGTATGTGTATGTGTATGTGTATGTGTATGTGTATGCGTATGCGTATATATGTATGTATGTATATGTGTGTGGGGGGGACAACCTTAAATATATAGGAAGAGAAACAAAATACAAGAGAAAATAAAACTAGGAAGCACTAAATATGTAAAAACCCTAAAACAAAAGAGAACTTAAATAAAGATTATAAAAATAAATAAACATAAAATACAAACAAAATAAAGACATATGAAAAAACATATAAGAACTAGTAGATATCTATATACAAATAATTATTTACAAAAATATATGTGAGTTTTTGTATGTAAGTATTTATATATGAAACTGAAATAACAAATTAAACTAAAGAAATACTAAGCAACAAAAGAAGGGACATGGATCTTATTGACACTGTAGGGCCAAATCTACTTACTACCCATAAATTTAATATCCAAAGGTATGAATAATATAAATGATATGATTCAATACTACTTTTATCATAAGAAAAAATTCATTAGCTCCCATGTTGTATTTGAGACATTTATCAATTTATGAAAAGATAAACTTGAGATGATTTCAAGAATTTCAAAGGCTTAAATATATAAATTAGAGACTAGGTTCTAATAGAACTAGGTATGCTAAATAATAGAGATTATAAACCCAATCTAATTCATATGAAAATATGTCTCTCATCGATAATAATTTCAACCAACTCTCTATTTGCCTAGTGAACTCCCTGTTGGACTAAAGTATGCAAAGATGAGTATTGGGAGGGGAGGGGTGAATCAGTACTGTAAAACACTTTTAACTAATTAAACTTTCATTCTTAACCATTTACTAAATCCATATCTTTTGCACGTATCTCATAAAACATATAAAACATATAATCGATAACTCATAACATAAATATTTTGGTATCATAAAAATCCTTGTTAGAGGATAAAAACTACGGTGGGGATGACACCCACAAGACTTCACTACTACAGTAAAAAATTTGCTCGGTTAGAGCTACAATGTTAGCTATTTCTGATAGCCTACCCTGTTAAGAGTATTAACCCAGTTAAGAGTCTTAAGACTATTAAGTCTACCTTGTAAAAGGATTTCACAAATCTAGTCTAAGAATTGTACCTAGTTAAATGATTTAAAAAATAATATCTATTAGGATCTTCTCGGTTAAGAGACTTTACAATTTTGATTACTCTTTAATCAGTAACTCAAACTTGTATGTTAAACTTGCATCAATCATATGCATATCAGACTATTTATGCTTAATAACTCATTACCTCATACTATGAACCTCTTACACTAACAATTTAGTACTTAGTAGATTCACTTCCAAATCACAATCACTTTATGTTCTTCACTACTCTATACTCGATGGTTTCTCTACTCATCAATTTCTCTATAATCTCTTCTCATATACATGCAATATACTTCTCACGCATACATACCATGTTGATATTTTCTTTTATGATCCATTTATACAACTCTAGAAGTGGTGTTGGGTGTTCTAGAATTATCTCTAAAAGCAATGCTAGCATTGGTTACTCCTCCAATGCATATATCTTACTAAATTATCATTTGTAGATCTCACCTTGTAATCATGTGTAATCATCGTGTTTCAATCTCCAATGTTCTATCATACAATCTCCTCGAGATTTATAAACCATTTTTTGTTTGGTGTCTAGGTTCAATGTACTTATAGATTCTCCTCATGTTAGCCTTCTATGCTCAGTAACACATTTTCCTCTAGCTCGGTAACTGAATTCTCTTCTTGGTTCGGTGCTCGGTTCTGCCTTGTTTGGTGCCTAAACTTTCTTTTGTTTTACCAAAATTATCTATTCCTTATTTCTTTTACCAAATAGTTTTTACTGCTTTACTGACTTGTCTTTCCTTCATTACCGAATGACTTTGACAAACAATATGACTTCCTCATAACTAATGACAACCAAAATAACTCTTAGGAGTATCAATCTCCCCCTTTGGCATTAGTTTGGTATGTTTGTTAAAACTTCAAAGTCAAAAAAAAATTGGCCTTGTCCATGTAACCATTCCTCCTCGGTAAAACTTTTTACTCCCCCTGAAGTAATGTCTCTTGTACATATCCATACTATATTCTGCATTTATACATATTTCCCCCTTTGTACATATTTTTAGTTGTATTATATATTCCCCCCTTTTAACAAAAATGCCAAAATAAGAACTTACTTATTTTATACTGTGGGGATCTTATCAAAAATAGTTTTATACCTATCTTTAGCATCCTTTAGTAATGTCTTCCATGTGTCCTTTAGTGTCTGTAACACTATGATTTTCTCACTCAAATCAGAAGTCAAACTCACAATGTTATCCATAGCACTAGCATTCGGTGTTCTGACTAAATCTTTGGCCTTGAGTACCTATTTTTGCAATGATTCAACATGTGGAATCAAAATTGTTTGGAGTTCCAATAGATTTAATATGATCTGATTCTCCTCTTTTCTTATCTCATATTGCACTCCCATAAAGTGCTTCAAGCTTTCATAATATTCCTTTATAGAATTAGGCTTGGTGGAAATTTTTGATAATTGCTCAATGAGCTAATTTTCCACATTATCACCTTTCTCTTTTATATCCTTTGTAAAGTTTGAAATTAAGAAAATTTGTCGAAATAATGAAAGAATTGATTATAGCTCATTCTCCAATTCATTTACTAACTCAGAAAGAGTTACCTTATCTAATGCAACTAATTGAAGGGGCTCTTCAATCACTTTTGTCTCCATTTCCTTCTTGTGTACTTGAAACATTTATTCTAATGTGTCGGTACCAGGCTGGTTTACCTGACTTACGAGTTCTCTCAATTGAATATAGATATCTCCTTTTTCATTTATAGTATCCTCAGGTACAATCTCATTCAAAATTCCTTTGACTTGTTCTAATACATCAGTTTTTTGCTTCTTTTCTATCAGCTTGTCTTTTGCATCTTTTCTCTTCAATAGGCCTCCGAACTTTGAGAGTTCCTTTTGGCTTAAGGTTGAGATATCAACCTTACGAATAACAATAGGTTCACGGATATCAACCTCTTTTTTATACTTCCTCTTCGTTTATTTTCCTTTAGAATTAGAGCCCTTCTTCACATTAGATTGAGCAAATGTATCCTCAGTCTTGTTGTATTTTTGTTTCTTTTTCTCTTCTTATTTCTTCACTTGTTTTTCATCTTTCTTCTCTTCATCTTTTTCCTTTTCTTTATGTTTTTCATGTTCCTTCTTTTGTTCAATGGTCCCGGTAGGAGTTACGCATTCCTAATTTTGACATTGTGTTGTTTCGGTCTCTTTTGTTTCCTCGGTCTCCTTGGTTGCAGTATCTTGTGCTGGCTCGGTAGGGGTCTCAACATTAGTAGGTACGTCACTCGTTACCTCTGAGATAACTTCTTCTATCTCAGGAAAATTTAAAACCCACTTGATTATAGGATCTTCTGCCATCAGTCTTGCCTTAGAAGAATCATCAACATCCATTCTCTTAGTTTCTATGGCCTCGGTTGTCATGATGTATTCATCATCTTTGATTGTTTCATCATGGTCTTGATCATTTATGTCTTCAATTATTACTTCTTCATTTGTTGTCAAGTCAATTGGATTTTACTTGCTCTTTTTCTCTTCAATCTGTTCAGCTTTCAGTGGATCAATAGAAAAAATCCTTCTCCAAAGATCATCAGTGTCTTTTTGAACTTCTTCAAGCTTACTGACCATGATGCTCAATGATCTTCCCTTTACTCGCAATATTTTTGAGTATTCTTGTAAGGTGTTTTTTATTCCTTTCTTTGTTAGGTCTGGGATAGTAATTTCTAGGGACCTTTCTCTCATTTCTTTCTCTGCAGCTAGAGCATACTTCCATATAGCATCAATTTTATGATAAAGGTCATCTTCAAAATTTGGTGCCACTTCAACAGGTGTTATTCTAAATTTATGTAAGGTGGAAATGACAGTCTCTTCAATTTTACTTTTCTCTTCATCACTTCTCTTGTGATACTTTAATTGTTTCATAACTGAATATCCTCCATATTTTTCAAGTGTCTTGAGCAATTCATCAAGAATCTTCCCTTTATTTTGTACAACCTTGAATTTTGATAGGTCTTCAGACTCTATGTCACTCTCTTTTTGTAGCTTCAACTTCCTTCTAGGCCTTCCAGTAGCCTTGTTTTCTTTGATGTAAGTTTTTGTCTTAACCAGTTCTTCATCTGCTTTCTTCTTTTCTCTTAGTGTGGAGGTAGACATTGTTGATGGTCTAACACCGATTGGGCTAGGGGTCTCTTTATTCACTTTTTTCTTCTTCCCCTTAACCTTAGATGGTTCATAAATCTCTTCATCAACAGCAATACCCAAATTCTCAGACAAAGTGCTTATCATTCTGCTTTTTTTTTCTAATTGCCATAGGTATCAATATACCTAACCTGATTTTCTCTTTCACTTCCTCAAATGTTCCATACCAAGTTGAACTTATGTCAATTGGTTTCTCTAATAGTCTTTTTATTTGAATTGAGGCAGCATCAATGTTCATCTCATATCTCATAGGTGGCAACCACTCAGTTCTTGGCTCCACAGTTCTTATGATACATATGTCAGTATATACTTCAAAACATATCTCATCTTTATATTCTTCCACTAGATGAGGTCGAATCCTAAATCTTTTATGCATTTTTGTTTGAAATTTACCAAAATAGTCATTCATGATTACATCAAAATTATCTCATATATTTTGAATATACCCATTAATCTGATAAACAATTAATTTATCTGCTTTCCAAGTTACTTCATCGACTGTAGGGAAATATTTATGAAAATAGAAGAAAATGCATACCAGAAGTGGTCCGAATCAAATTATTGGACTTTTCTTTCCTTATCATATTCATGTTGTCATCCAGTTGTTTTAGCAATAGCTCACACAAATCTATCTTCATATCCTTCTTGACAATCTTGTATGCTATGTCAACTGCTCCACAGTGTACACTATCTACCCAAGATGATTGAAATATTCTGTAGGATATGATGTTAGATACAAATGTAAATTCAAAATCATCCACAATAGATAACTTCAATCCTCTTCCATCCTATTTGTCTTTTGTAATCTCACATAGCTTGTTTTTATCATTTTTCTTGTATGCCCTCAATCTATCACCGACCAGAAATCCTGTGACTATGTGTAAAACATCTTTGGTAATCTTTCTTGGTCCATCAGACCACATGAAATGATCATGTACTCAGATAAGTACTATCCTCATCCATTCATGCTTGAATACTGTTGGCACTGCATCGCATGGACCAAACCCTTAGTCTATAGATGTGTGTGGTTGTCTTTCAGTTTTCCATTCAAACACAAATTCATGTATGATGTGTCAATTTCTCCTTGGCATATATCTTCAATTTTGTAATTAATGAAGGTGAAAATGTCTTCAATTAGTATAACCCCTGTCAGGATTAATGATAGGTCTCTAGCTTTGTCAATTTCCACAGCAACGACAGGAGGTAGCTTGTACTTAGGATTCACAGGATCAATCTTCTCAACAATAACTAGTTTTTGTATCTTAGGTGTCATCTTTGATCTCAAAAATGTTCTTTAAACACTATGGTTCCACTTTAATAGTAATTAGAATTTGTGAACACAACTCGTTAAATGCTAGAAATACCTTGAATGCTCTTTGTAGATGCTCAAAATGCTCAAATTATCACTTGGAATTGCTCAGTGTTCTCTTCTCTATTGAATGCTTCAAAGTACTCACAAAAATGTAAGGTAAAAATGAAATAGAATACCCTCTATTTATATTTTTTCCTTAATTAGGGATTCCAATGACTATAAAATTTACATTAAATTCTTCTTACCTAATTTATTTCACTAATAGCTAAACTACACTTTCCTTCACCGAATGGAATAAAATAACTCATACACTTTACCAATCAACATATGAATTATTAACTTCACAACTTATATCCAAATGCATCTTAGTATGCCAAAGTGGATCTTTGCACTAATTCTAGGAACCAATTTAAGATAGAATTTAGGTTATCAACTCCTACACATACCTTTAACCAATTAAGTGAATGCAGGTGCACCCAATCCAAAGGATGTGGTGCCATCATTTTTTATAATTTTTGTTCCATCATCTTGAGACTTCCTTCTCCAAGTCCTATTCATATGATCTCTTATTTTATCAATATTAACTTGAGTCTTTACCTTGGTACTTGTAGTCTTTGGCTAGGTGACCAACCTTGTGACAATGTAAACAATCCATTCTAGAGTTTCTCCATGATTTCATGTTGTTCATACCATGCATCCTAAAGCAGTTTGCAGCAATGTGATTAAATATTGCACATGCAGTACAAGTAATTCTTGTATTATAATCCCATGGTATAGTTGGTCATTGTCGGTTGTTTGCAGCATTCTGTTGGTTAGGGACCCATTTCTCATTTTTTCTTTGTGACATGCATTCTCCATATTTATGACCATATCTCTTCCAGTTGTTACAATAACACTCAAATATTGGCTTCCTTGGATTGTTAGTAGTTCTTGATCTACATTCAAATGCCTTATGACCATACTTATTGTAGTTGTAAAAATGACCATTAAACTTAGGAGTATTTAGTAAATTACATCTTTTTCTCCTACAAATATTTTTTTTGTGTTCTGGCTTCCCACAGTTGTATCATGTAGGTTTCTTTGTCTTCGGTGGGATAGCATCATTATCTCAATTGGCTGCTTGATTGGAGGACTCACCCTTCTCAGTGGAGTTGTTTGCATTGTATCCAAGTCTAGTAGCGTCTCTCGGTTATCTCTTATTTCTTAGTTGTTCATCCAGAATCTTCAATGCTTCTTCATTTCTTTTTAATAATTCATTGGCATCTTTCTCAAATTTCAAATCATTCTTCATAACTTCATTCTCAAATCTTAGTTCAACAATTTCTCCAACTTGTCTTGCAATATCTTGATTTGCACTAACTAGTTGTTCTGTCAAGTTGTAGTGAGTTTGTGTCAAGCTCAATATTTTGCTATCTTTCTCATCCAGTCTTGTATTCATTTTCCTTCTCTCTTCTTCAGCTATTCTTTTTTCATCTTCATCTATTCCTTTTTGTTCTAGGATTTCACACATCCTTACCGATTATGCTTTTTGTTCTCTTTTCAATTCTTTCACCTGATCAACTAGGTTTTTTTCTTTACAAATAGTTATGATATTATAGCATCAAATTTATTAGACATGCTTCCCTCTGATTGTTCTTCAAGTTCCTCAACTTGATCTTGAGTTTCTTTGAATTGTTGTCCTAGCTCCTTTCTCTTGATGAGTGAGTGTTTCAATTTCTTGCTCAATTCTTCAACCTTCTTATTAGCCATCTTGAGTTCCATGTCCATGTTCTCAATCACCCTTTCATACTTGTAGCTTTCCATCTTTCCATATATTTCCTCTCAAGTGGTTAAACTTCTTAATAAGAGACTGAGCTTTGATACCAATTGTTGGACTAAGTTTGCAAAGGTGAGTACTGAGAGGGGAGGGGTGAATCAGTATTGTAAAACACTTTTGACTAATTAAACTTTGCTTCATAACCATTTACTAAATCCATAGCTTTTGCATGCATCTCATAAAACATATAACAGATAACTCATAACACAAATATTTTGGTATCACAAAAATCCTTGTTAGAGGATAAAAACTATGGTTGGGATGATATGCACAAGCCTTCACTCTTGCAGTAAATTTTTTTCTCAGTTAGAGCTACAATGTTAGCTATTTTTGATAACTTACCCTGTTACGAGTATTAACCCAGTTAAGATTCATAAGACTATTAAGTCTACCTTGTAAAAGGATTTTACAATTCTAATCTAAGAACTGTACGTAGTTAAAGGATTTACAAAATTTGATCTGTTAGGATCTTCTTGGTTAAGAGACTTTATAATTCTGATTACTCTTTAATCAGTAACTCAAACTTGTCTGTTAAACTTGCATCAATCACATGTATATCAAACTATTTATGCTCAATAACTCATTACCTCATATTGTGAACCTCTTACGCTAACAATTCAGTACTCGGTAGTGTAGTGCATCCCTCATTTACCTCTTATCACAAACATCCTAATGGTGAAGTTTTGACCTTCACACTCATTGAGTATGATCATGTTGCTCTCCTGCGAGGGTTAACCACTAGGGGGGATCTAATTTTAGAGCATATTTTTGATGTCCTGCATTAACGTGGAGACGTTGGGTGTGGTTTAGGATGGTATTCTAGTGATTCTTAGAGATAGGGATGACTTGATCTTGAGTTGCAGTAACTCTTCCTCGCATTATGTTTTATGATGGCATCGTTAGATGCACCTAGTTTAGCTTTGTCTTATGTTTATCAGGAGGTTATCATTGGGGTCGCGATGGATTTATTGAGGGACCCTACCCAGATCTTGTCATTTCATTTCTTCTATCTATATTATAGACTCAATATTTTGATATGCCATGTTGATGCATTATGGATTTATATTCTGACGGACAGAGGTTTGACCACATTGATTTGTGATGTACTCTTTTTATGTTGATTATATACTAATGTCAATGTTTCTAGGAAGCACTATGTTTACTTAAAGGCTAATTGAATTCAACTAATTTTATTACTATAGAGAAATTGAGTGCATGTTTTGAGGGGTTTGAATGGGAATCAAGTAATTTAAATTATAATGAGATGAGATGTAAATTCTCATGAAGTAAATGTTGTTTTCCTTGTGTATGTAATTTCTAATAGAAAATATAGTAGGAAAGGTGTGTAGAGTCGTGAATTGAGTAGGTAGAATGTACCCTTAAGGAATTTTGAAATGTTACTATTGGATATGAATGCTTACAAAAATGACCATTTGAATTTATATTAGATTGAGATGTGAATTAATAGGAAGTTGATTTTAGGTCTTGATGTTAGGAAAAAGATTTCTGGGTATTATGCTTTGATTATTGATTCAAAAAATGTAATTCAAAGTGATTAAGAAATCAATTGAAATGTTAATATTTCTTGATTATAAAAGGGATTTTGGGATGCTTCTGAATATTGTATATCTAAAGATTTCGTGGTTAAGGAAATTCTGACTGTTACACTTTGATGTTATATTGATGCGAGAAATGTGAATCAGTTGAAATGTTGTATGTAAATGATTTAGGTTGTTTGTGATAGATGTGTTTCTTGAAATATCATGATATTGAAATATAATAGATTTTGAGTAAATGTGTTCTTGTGAAAAGTGAATTTCATATGATGTTGTGAAATGTAGTTAGATTTTATGATGATTAAGAAGGTATTTTCATGATTTGATTTTTAGGTCTTGATGATCATGGTATTTGATGAATTATTTAATTTAGAATATTATGTTTTAGTTTCATGTAGATGAAAGAAATGTTTATGTGAGATGATCATGGTTAATGAATTAGGTTATTTGATATATATGTGTTCTTCAAATAACTTGTTTGAAATTAAGAAATGCATTCTTGAGATTAAGTGAATTGCATGTGATGTTATGTAGATGTAATTAGATTATATAATGTATTTTTATGTGATTATTAATGATATATATATATATATATATATATATATATATATATATATATATATATATATATATATATATATATATATATATATATATATGTCGTTGATATTTTATGAGCTACTGATATTTTCATCTAGTGTGTAGGAAATGGACCATGGAATTAAATAAGGGGAAATTAAAGATGGATGCGTGTGAAAATCTTGTTAAGCCAAGGTTATCTCCAAAGGGAGAAATAACCTCGTTGTGATGTACAATGTTGTAAAATAATGTTTGATTGTATTATTTAATTATGTTTATTTTTATTTTAAATTAATGTCTACTTGGCATGCCATGTGTGTAGTGATGTGTTGTAATCTTTTGTGGTGTCAATTGACACATGTATTGTGAGTTGGCATGGTCAAGTGCATTGTATATTAGTTGTCTTCCACCTTTGAGTCACCTTGTAGAATCTCAAGGTTAGGTATCTTGGTTGTTGATCCATGGGAGGGAATCTTATTTAAATTTTTACGAGTCAACTCTTAGTGGACTTTTGAGAGGCAAAAAGTAACCCAAATGGTTAGTTAGGGTTAAAATTAGATTACCCCATAGGTCTACTTTGGGTTGGGGGTCAAAATTTGACCAATAGGATTATTTTAGACCATTTTTGCCTCTTCAAAAGATGCATTTTTGAAAGGTGACAAATTTGGGAAGTGTGTCATGTCTTCCTCTCTTTTCAATTTTGAATTTCCCTCTTGTTGGAGAGAGAACCCTTGGATAGTGTGCCCAATCATTTTTGAGGTTAGGTAGGGTTTTTCTTTTAGTGGGATGGAGAGGAATTTGGTAAGTTGATTGCCCACTCTCCAATTTTGGAGACTTCTAGTGGACTTAGCAGGTTTTGGTGGACTCAGCAAGGAATGAAGGATTGTAGGAAATGAAGATCTTCTCAACCCTCTTTTGTCATAGTTTCGAGTAAGGTTGGTGGCCTTGTCATGGAAGACTCTTTCTTTTTCTTGTATGTAAAATGCAGATTTCTTTGTTATGATGTTGTAATGGTTTTGTGAAGCTTCATGCTTGTTTTCATGGCTTCTTGTTAAGTGTTTATTTTTTGGTTTTGTTTTAGTATTTTTGTTTTATTGGGGTGTGCAAAGCCAAATTCACCCTTGGGAGGGAAGAGAGCCTTGATGGGTGAATGGATTAAGTTGGGAATGCCCATTTAGTGTAGAGTCCTTCCTCAAAGAGGAAGGGGATGAGGCATGGATGTATGGGCTCTATGTTGCCATTCTTGTTGTATACTTATTTGGGGGTCATAAGGGTTGTATTTTGTGAAAGAAAATGGAAGGGTTGTATTTTGTGAAAGGAAAAGGAAAGGTTGTATTTTGTGAAAGGAAATGGAAGGGTTGGTACTTTTTGTTATGGCCTTGTGAAGGAAATGGTTATGAATTTTTGGCCTTGTTGAAGGCGTGGTTTTACTTTTGAATGGCTTCTCCTACTTGGGTACTTTCCACCTTCACCCCTTTTATGGGTCCAAGGTGACCCATTGTGTGAATATCCTTGGGATGGGAGTTTTGTGTTTACATGTACTTGTTGGTTTTTATGTGTATATGTGTTGAAGTATGTAACCCTCATCCATCTTTGTTTCCCCAAGCTTGGGGGTGGCCATGTAATGGCCTATGTTGAGAGGTGAGCCTCCCTGCTCAAAGTGGTTTTCTTTTGCAGATTCTAAGTGAATGAGTCACTGGTTTTGTTGAAGGAAAAAGTATTTTATCATTTATTACTTGCAGATTTTTATGTTGTAAAAAGAGCTAAAAATCCATGTGTAAAAGAGTAGTGTAAAAAGGCTATGTAAATGTCTAAAAGCATGTAAAATGCTTGTATTTGTATGTGAAATTTTTTCCATAATTTTCTATGTATTTCTAAAGAAAGAAAATGTAAAAAAAGATGATTTTTTATGCCTTGAATGCAAAAAGATAGCTTGTTGGTTTATTTTCTCATATACAAGAAAAAATTAGATTTTCTTTATGTTTGATAATTTTTTCCCTGTGTAGGCAAAATTTACTTCAAGTATTTATTTGAAATAAAAGAGAAAAGTTAATGTGGATTTGCTTTCCTAATTACCTATGTAAGAATAGATTTCATTTTGAGATCAAGTTTTTTTTTGTTTTTTTTTAAGTCTTGTATATACACTTATGTATATATACATAGATGTATATACCCTATTGGAATACATTGCTATGTTGATGTTTTAAAAAAATAGATTTAGTTATTCTCTATCTTTCCTCTTGTTGATTTTGGAAGAGTATATATATACACAAGTATATATGTATGTATATACACATCCTTGGTGTGTATATACACACATGTATACTTATGTGTATGCAAAACTTGAAAATCTTCATCTTCTTATTGCTCCTTGCCAAACCTGCAATAACCAAATGAAGGATTAGGGTTTTGGTAGATGTTTTATTCTTAGCCTAACCCTAATTTGGAATTAGGGTTAGGGCTGCCTTTTTGGAGCCATTTTAAATTTTAAATTTTAATTAAGTTATCATTAAATTATGTCTAAATTTTAATCTCTATTTCATTATAATTTAATGACTATTGACTTTTCACAGTCACTTTATTTTGAATTCTATTTTAATATTATTTTATTAATCATTGAGATTTTAAAAAGATTCCTTTTAATTATTTAGTGGGATTCTGTTTGGATATTAATCCCTATCTTATTTTAATTAAATGACTATTGACTTTAGACAGTCACTTTAATTTGAATTATGATTTATTTATTATTTTTATTTTCATTGGGATTCTAAAAAGATTTTTTATTATTTAGTGGGATTCTAATATTTGGCTTTTGGAGCCATTTTAAATTTTTTATTTTTTATTATGACTTTTCCTTTAATTCTGGCTTAGTCTTTTAATTTCTGTTTAATTCTATTTAATGACGATTGACTTTGCACAGTCACCCTTTTGAATTCTAATTTTAATAATATTATTATTTTATCCTTGAGATTTTAAATAGATTCCCTTTCTTATTAATTTTGGGATTTTAAATATTTGATTATTGGATAACTGATTTTAATTTATTTTTAAATTTTATAATATTGTATTATAAATTAATAGACTTTATTATTTTAATATTAATCTAGAGATTTGTTATTTTTCATATTTGTAAATTTAATATTTATTTCTAAATAAATATTATTATAGTTTTAATATAAAGTTGGTGATAAATTTAATATTTAATATTTAAATTAATTTTATTATCTTTAATATTTAAATGGATTATTCTAGGGGAGATTAATTAATGTTTGAGATGGGACTTAGGTAAATTATTTCTCCCTTAGCAATAATGTTTTATTTATTATTAATATTTTTATAGGGTTATTAAATCATTTTTAATGCATAAATTAAATAAATAAATAAGCCTTGGAGCTTTATGACTTACGTAAAAATATAACATTTTAATTTAAAATATTTGAACATTATTATATTAATGGGTAATAATTTCTTGACCCTAGTTTCCGCATGGGGTTATTATCTTGGTTTTATTTTATCTTTTATATATTGAGGTTATTTTTGCGATTTCTAATCTAGTAGTAACTTGGTTTGCGATAGGGCCGCTAGGGTTACTAATACGATTGATTTAATCATTATTTTTAAATTAACCCTCTTCAGATGTGTTGACCCAACCTTTGACTTTTTATCTTTATCTATGTTTTAATTTATCTTTGGTTTATCTCTTTTAATAACTCCTGTTTAAATCTGATTAGGTTTTCCTAGAGACCTAGTTAGGGTTTTTGAGTTAACTGATGTAGTTAACAATCAAGGGATGTTGGCAAGCAAACACATGTCATGATACCTCTTGTGAGTTAACATGTGTTGGGTTATGCAATCATACTTGTTAAATTAACCTTAGTGTGTTAGCTTGTTGTCTTTTGTGCTTTAAAAAAAATTGTTGTGTGTTTTGCCCTAAATTTTGGGCATGAAATTTTGGTATTAGAGCACAGTTTCAACACTTGGAACCTTAAGTCATTGTGTTTCCCCTTTTTATTTGTATTTATAGGATGCCTCTTAAGCGTGACAAGTGCATAGACATGGGCAGGTCTTAGATGTTCTTCTCGGCACGTGAGGAAGTGGAGTAGGGAGTTTGAGGATACTGGAAGAAAATCGAGAACCCCCTTTTGAAATATTTGCCAACCCAGAAATGAAATATAGTAACTACCTCAGAGGTAGGTACTTGACCGAGCCCATGCACTTGCTCTGCAATCTCAATGGTGTGAAGTCTTGTGCATAAAGCATTATAATCTTGTAGTTGACCTGTAGCTTAGGTGCCCTTGTGTTGCAACTTAGGGCTTTTCAAGAAAACTAACCCAAGTAACTTTTGGTTTATGAAGGAACACTTCCTAGGATGTTCTGAGACTGCCTTTAGATTGAGTGCTTAGCAACCCTATTGTGGCCCGTAGTATGAGTGGCTTGACGACGGTGGAAGTGATACCACTAGGCGTGGCATGGTTGATGGTGTATGTTGTTTGAGTCCTTCATTTCTCTTGGTATCCCTAGCGGTTTGCTTGCTACCATGACCATGTGTGGTTAGGACAAAAGGATTGGTGTCCATGTTTGGTATGTGAACCTATTAACTTTCTCCTTGCAGAATGTGGTGCATTTTTTGGTTTATTTCATTATGGCACCATGAGAATGTGTTGAGTTTGTTGTCATTAGGGCCTTGGGGACATAGCTCGAGAGATAGTAAGGAATATCTTCGGTAATGGATTGTTCATGGTTGTCTTGATCTTTTGAGGAAAGGTTTATTGTTGTTGTGGAGGTGCGATATCTTATCATATTATTTTGTTTATGGAACCTTTATGATTTGGTGAACAATAATTTTACCCCTCCACTTGTTCTACGATGTCTTTTGTGTAGATGAGTTTATCTCTCATTATGTAGTGAGGGGATTTCTACCACACTTTTAAAGGATGTCTTATTGCAAAAGCCTTTTTTAGGCATGTTGTGTAAGTTGTGCGTACCCCAGTTATGAGAAGAACCTCATGGGGAATTCAAACATTTTCCTAGAGCACATAGAGAACCCATTCTGAGAGTTTGAGGTTCGTGTTATGATTTTGAGTAGTTTTCTTTGCTTTTGTGTGAGGTGGTTGAAGGCATTCCTCTAATTTCTTTTACCTCATTAGAAAGGTTACTGCAACAAGGTGAAAGAGAAGATTGTAAGGATTAGGGTATTGTTGCAACTATCAATATTGTAGTAATGCTTGCAACTGTGGACCGTATGTGGTGGATTGATCTCATAGGTTGATTATGAAGTGGTGCCCTTAGTGTCCTGAGGTGATTCCTCCTTCTTACATGATTGACTTCTATCGCAATGTTTTTTGAATAACTCCTTGACTTATTTTTTTTATTCCTTTCATCTTGTCTTTCTTTTGCAGAGGAACTTTCCTCATGTTGTGTGGGCTAGCACATTTTGGTTATTTCTTAGGCCTGGAAATAGTCACCAAATATATCTTTCTATGAATTATGACACATTCCATTTATTGTTGAATTGAGCTCATTTTTTAATTTACTATTGAGATTAATATATATCTCATTAGGAATTACCTTTCTTTTGGTTCTTGGTGACTATTCCAAATATTTTTCTCTTGTTAGCCAGTCTTATGTTTGTGACTCTACCTAGTTTTTTTTTAGGATCCTTGATAGTATGTACAAAGGGGGCAACACCAGGAAGGACACACTGTAATGCACCTTTGTAATAGTATAGATGTGGTGCAGGTCAGTATCTTAGTGGGAGCATGCTAAGATTTGTTGTTATCTAGAAGTGTAGATCAGAAGTTTCCCTTGTATGAGAGCTACTTGCTTTGAGAATGATATTGGTTAGACCATACCAAGGTAGTGTAGGCTATAGTTGGATTGTGACACTAATCAATTGTTGGAGTTTGAGAAGACCTCATTTGGTAATGGTATGAATCAGTGAGGTAATTCCACTTGGGTTTTAAGTCCTTTTATGGCTTCCATGAGGGCATATGAACCTTTCTTTTCCGTAATGGATCTAGCATATATGAATAATGAGAACCCTCCTTGATGCCATGATGTATTTTGGAAATGAGGAGATCTTTCTCTTCTTAGCATTCTTTGATGGATTGTTAGGTACGACTTGGACCATCACCACTTTGGAGTTTCGATCCATGAAGTGGGTCTTGATGGCCCTAGTATTTGGTGGTGTTTACACCCTTTTGGTTATGTTATAGTCATGCTATCTTATCCATTAAGTTGTTCCCTCTTGGGGAAACTCAATGTTATTAATTGGGGGCTACTAGAGGATGGCTTGATTTGAGGTATCCCTAGGATTGACTAGAAGGTAACAAAAATTCTTAGGCTTGTTTTCCTTCTAAGCTTGAGGTTTGAGGATGAGTGTTTGAGGTCATTCCCTTATCTAAACTTGTTTTCCTCCTTGTGTTAGGACTAAGATACTGTAGGGTAAGAGACCCTATTCCCCAAGGTTATTTGACCACTTGTCATCATGGGTAAATAATGATCCTACTCTTGGAATTCTTAAAAGGTACTATATTATCCCTATAAATGGGAAGGGTACATTGATGGTCCTCTAATTTGGGAGAACCCTTGCTTGCAAGAGGAAATCCTTTGAGATGTGCCTATGGTACACTTGAGTGAGATGTATCATTCCTTAGAAAGGTTCTATTTTTCTAAAGGAATTTGTTCCATGATCCGAGTTGATGATGGAGTATTTGAGGTAGAGTTACACCATTTATGGTGAAGGCAATTTTTAGATGTGTTCTCTCTTCTTCTTTTTTAGTTGGGCCCATGATTGAAGGGCTTGGTAAGTTTGTTAACACTCTCATATGTTGGTTAGATCCTTTTTGTGGTTGTTGAACTGATTTGGTAATAAATTGTTGTGTTGGGAGGTCTAGTAAGTATTCTTGTTCCTAGGATAATTGGATAGTGTACGTGTAGCTTTTCCTTCAGCTTGTCTTGTCAGCTTCTAGGAGTAAGCCTAGTCCTTGGGGGGGATGATGTAGTGCCTCCCTCATTTTCCTTTTATCACAAACAAACTAATGGTCAGTTTTTGACCTTCACACTCTTTGAATATGATCATGTTGCTTCGGTGCAGGGGTTAACCACCAGAGGGGATCTGATTTTAGAGCATATTTTTGATGCCCTGCGTTAATGTGGAGACATTGGGTGTGGTTTATGATGGTATTCTAGTGATTCTTAGAGATAGGGATGACTTAATCTTGAGTTGCAGTAACTCTTCCTCCCATTATGTTTTATGATGGCATCATTAGATGCACCTAGTTCAACTTTGTCTTGTATTTATCAAGAGGTTATCATTGGGGTCGTGATGAATTTATTGAGGGACCCTAGCCCGATCCTGTCATTGCATTTATTCTATTTGTATTATAGACTCAGTATTTAGATATGCCATGTTGATGCATTATGGATTTATATTTTGATGGATAGAGATTTGACCACACTTATTTGTGATGTACTCTTTTTCATGTTGCTTATGTACTAATGTCAATGTTCCTAGGATGCACTATGTTTTCTTAAGGGCTAAATGAATTCAACTAATTTTCTTACTATAGAGAAATTGAGTGCATCTTTTGAGGGGTTTGAATGGGAATCAGGTAATTTAAATTATAATGAGATGAGATGTAAATTCTAATGAAGTAAATGTTGTTTTCCTTGTGTATGTAATTTCTAATATAAAATGTAGTAGGAAAGGTGTGTAGAGTCGTGAATTGAGTAGGTAGAATGTACCCTTAAGGAATATTGAAATGTTACTATTGGATATGAATGCTTACAAAAATTACCATTTGAATTTATATTAGGTTGAGATGTGAATTAATAGGAAGTTGATTTTAGGTCTTGATGTTAGGAAAGAGATTTCTGGGTATTATGCTTTGATTATTGATTCAAGAAATGTAATTCAAAGTGATTACGAAATCAATTGAAATGTTAATATTTGCTTGATTATGAAAGGGATTTTGGGATGCTTGTGAATATTGTACTTTTAGAGATTTCATGGTGAAGGAAATTTTGAGTGTTACGCGTTGATGTTATATTCATGCGAGAAATGTGACTCGGTTGAAATGTTGTATATAAATGATTTAGGTTGTTTGTGATAGATGTGTTTCTTGGAATGTCATGATATTCAAATTTAATAGATTTTGAGTAAATGTCTTCTTGTGAAAAGTGAATTTCATATGATGTTGTGAACTGTAGTTAGATTTTATGATGATTAAGGAGATATTTTCATGCTTTGATTTTTAGGTCTTGATGATCATGGTATTTGATGAATTATTTAATTTAGAATATTATGCTTTAGTTTCATGTAGATGGAAGAAATGTTTATGTGATATGATCATGGTTAATGAATTAGGATATTTGATATATATATGTGTTCTTGAAATAACTTATTTGAAATTAAGACACTAGTAAATTTTACCTTAAATTTCGACGAGAATTAGTCAAATTTTCTACAACAATTGGTCGAATAGGCGACTAGAACTGTCGTCAATCTTTTTTTGTCAAATTTTCTACATGGTAAATAATAGTCACAATTTTGACCCCATAAGTGGTCGAATTATCGACTGCAACAATCCCTTGGAACTGGAAGAATAAGACGTCGATCAATTGGTGTGACGGTTGAAATTGACACCATTTTGTCATCGAATTATCCACCCCAATTCATCGAATGTATAGCATCCTAGTCGAATTTAGTCCATTTTTTCATCGAATTATCCACCCAAATTCATCAAACGGACTGTCGAACGTATAGCATCCTGGTCAAATTTAGTACTATGTAAAGGATGAAATTTCAACCAATACTAACTTTTGTTTAAAAAAAAAGGTGACACCATTTTCAATATATTCCTACTTTTAGTTGAATATATTGCTTGTCTATAATTAGTATGCATATATGAATGTATGAAGCTTTGATTTAGCTATTTTCTTCTATTTAGCACAATTAGATTGAACAAAGCATTTTCATTGTACTGTATATTCATAGCCTCAAGAAAAATCAAACTGACTAAGAAAGCTTCATTTACCTACAGATTTGTGTGCTTGTCTAAGTTTGATACGCAGATCTGCATATCAAACTCAGACAAGCACACAAATCTGTAAGTAAATGTTGATTAAATATTTTATTTTTAATAGTAGTTTAAAAGACTATTTAAGTGTTTTGACGGTTTGATAAGAACAAAATTGGTATTCAAATATAAATTATTGAGCTTCTCTTTGTTTTGATAATAGTTTAACATTCTCTACTTAACAGGGCCAACCACGTGAAGGTGGAAGCTCATCTGGCCCCTCCTATGAGCCTCTTATGACCCTTTACAACATTTTAAGACCTCTAAGATGTATTCTTAGAGGTCGTAAATGGTTGTAAAGGGTCATAAGGGGTCCTAGGACACAACAGCTGAGAAACATAAATGTAGGCATCATGGTCACAATGTTTTGGAAACACAACATAATTGAGTGGTATACCCAAACGATGCAACGCAGCCACTACTCCTGTAGTTCTAAGTTGACACTGCGGGATCCAAAAACCAAAGATAAGGAATCTATATATGGTTTTTGGATCCATAGTGTCAACTTAGAACTACAGGAGTAGTGGTTGTGTTTCATTTTCTAGGTATAGCATTTAATTATGTTGTGTCTCCAAACAATTGGGACCATGATGCCTACATTTATGTTTCTCAGTTGTTGTGATACCTACATTTATGTTTTGTAGCTGTCATGTTTATTTGCATGTTCTTTGTGTTTGGCTTCTCTCCCTCGCATCGAAAATAAGATTTTTCCCACTCTGAATCAAGAATGTGCATGCAACACAAGCAGAATATGCACAGATAGCAAGTGGAGTTGAAAAAACATAACACATTTACATTTTCACGATGGTCTATAACTTAAAATACACAATTAAAGACCTCTATCAAAAATGCAACCCTGTTGTGTTTTTCAACTCCACCTGATATCCATGCATATTCTGCGAGATTTCATATTAAACTAGGCTTCTCCTTCTGCATTGCCTGAAACCAAGAGACTGTCATAGTTAACATCTAAATGGCGCATCTCATCATCATAACTAATCCACCTTAAACAATTGAATATGTTTGCTTGTATTAAATATTCATTAATCAAAATTTGAATAGAAAATGTATACCTTGAGTACTACAATTCACATTAGAATCGATGCCTCCATCGTGCTCGGCCAGTGTAGTATCAATATCCTCAGGCTGCATCCCAATGTAAATAATAGATTTAGATGACGATATCACAGAAATGCCTAATTCACAGTCCACCGTTTGTTCTCTGAAACACTAAATTAGGGATTTCTATGATATCCTCATCTATATCTACAACTATTGCCTCTGTTGTTGCAGGTGCTTTTCCCCTATTTGATATTTATCTTCAGGTGTCCACACTCATTCTGTTGGTTGTTGCCAGCTTCTCTTTGAGCTTCTCTTTGTTTTGAGAATAGTTTAACATTCTCTAAGAAACATAATTGTAGGCATCATGGTCACATTTTTTTGGAGACAATGTAATTGAGTGGTATACCCAAATGATGGAGAGCAACTTCTGCACCTCCGATTCCAAGTTGTTCTCCATCCCACAGTGTCAACTTGGAATAGTTTCATCCCTGATGTGACCATGATGTCTACAATTATGTTTCAAGAATAGTTTAATTAACATTCTCTACTTAACAGAACCAACCATGTGAAGGTGGAAGCTCATCTGGCCCCTGCTAGGAGCCTCTTATGACCCTTTATGACATTTTAAGACCTCTAAGATGTATTCTTAGAGGTCATAAATGGTTGTAAAGGGTCATAAGGGGTCCTGGGACACAACAGCTGAGAAACATAATTGTAGGCATCATGATCACATTTTTTTGGAGACAACATAATTGAGTGGTATACCTAGATGATGAAGATCAACTTCTGCTCCTCCGATTCCAAGTTGACAATACGAGATCCCAAGACCATAGATAAGGAATAAATTGAGAGAGCAGAGGAGGGCCATAATGACAAAAATAATACAGGACAAACCTCAAGTTAAATGAGGCAACTGCAAACATTTTAATAGAATTTTATTAAAATGTTTACAGTTGCCTCATTTAACTTGAGGTTCATCCTATATTATTTGGTCGTTATGGCCTTCCTCCGCTCTCTAAATTTATTCCTTATCTATGGTTTTTGGATCCCGTAGTGTCAACTTGGAATAAGAGGAGCAGAAGTTGCTCTCCATCATCTGGGTATACAACTCAATTATGTTGTCTCCAAAAAATTGTGACCATGATGCCTACAATTATGTTTCTCAGCTATTGTGAAATCTACATTTATGTTTCTCAGTTGTCGTATTTATGTGTATGTTTTTTATGTGTTTGGGAAGACATATTTCTAGCCTGAGCCTAGATCCTTCGGCAATTAGCTTATAAATAATGTAGATGATAGATGAGCAATTAGCTATCCAAGAAAAATCCCATAAATGAACTATATGTACCCCAATTAATGTGCCCTTTGTGCGTACCCAAATGATATATTTGAAACAACAAGGGTAAGGCTAAATTTACCCTTGTTGTTTCAAATATATCATTTAGGTATGTGCAGAAGGCACAAGAATTGGGGTACACATAGTTCATTTACAAGATTTTTCTTGGGAAGCTAATTGCTCAGCTCTCATTTGCTTCATTTATTATCAAGCTAATTGTCGAAGGATCCAAGCCTAGGCTAGAAAGAGGTCTTCCCATTCTGTTTAAGCCATATTCCTTGTTCTTGTCAAACTTCCTTGGTACGGTAGGCCTACTCTCTATAGTACTCTCTCTCAATGAGACTTCATACCACACAATGTCCGTAGATTACGTTCAATGTGTTATTTACACTTGTATTGGTGGGAAAACTCTTGAAAACATGCAAAAGAGATTGCATTCAACCATGTTGTTTACATGACACATGTAGTTTACCTCCAGCCTAAATCAGCATTAAATCATGTGATTGATAGTAGATTGGGGCTCACCTGAGCCTTAAAAATGAATAATTATTCTAAAAAAAGATGTAAACCATATATATGCACACTTGAGGAAAAGAGAAGTTATGTCATATCAATATTAAAATATTAGTTATAATATGAAAATACTAAACTAACTAATTCCTGAGTTCATCTCTGCATATGGTCGCAACAAATTAGATATACAATTACAATACAAAGAAGGCATCGTAAAAATATAATTTCAGAATTTGCCCTAGCCTGACACGTTTAGCACTCAAATCCTTAATCATGGATAAGTAGAGATGGGCAGATAGATGCAGATGAGTTGTCATCGACCCAACTAAAGTATCCACAGCCATTATTTCCCTGTGATACCCAATCTACATTAGTTCTTATATTATAATGAATAGTATTTACATTAGAAAATTTAAATATATACACATTAGCAACCTTTTTTCGATTAGGGCAGCACCAAAATTGTCGTCCAGGGTTGTTCAATGTTCGTGAAGTCTTCAACACACACTTCCCACCACCACATTGACAATTTGGCACATTGACAAGAGTCATCGAACCTATATCAATAATGCACCGCACCATCGTTACTACATTTATTATTTTTATATGATTATTTTTATAGTCCAAATACACCAAGGAGTACCATAAAAAATATTAACCATTTACAATAATGAAAAGTAAACCTAAATCAAATAGCTCATTTTTTTATCAGCATGTGTAGTATGTGTGTATATGAAAAATGAAAGAAATATGAAGCTGAAATAAAATAGTGAACAAAATAGTATTCCACATAGAGTGAATGAAATATACCATCAAAAGAAGGTGACAAAATCTTGTCATGAAGCACGAACATAGGAAATCAAAAAGGGTCAAAAGACAAGAAATAAGAAAAATCATCACGACTATAGAAAAATCATTCATACTATAATCAAAAAAAGAAACACTCTTTGTCAACAATTTCCAAAATCATTAGGACTATAAATGGATGGTTTTGATATTGCTTTTCCATTACAACAATTGAGCATTCATCATTTGGTACTTCTTGGTGTATTCCATTTAAGTTTTTCAGTTGCCGTGTTTATGTGCATGTTCTTTATGTGTTTGGCTTCTCTCCCTCGCAAGGGATACATTGATAGGTAATTGATTTGAAAGCATAATGATTTGACAATCTTTTTTTAGGATAGGCGTAATCATCCCACCAACCTTAATTAGCAACATTGGTGTCCTATCATTGCACAAGTGCAAGACGATAAGGATCTATTCAAGGAGGGATGAAAAAAAAGTCATTTTAACCTTGCAAGGCAAGAGGAGAGATAGTCCAATTAATTCTATGGTGACTGTACCAAACAACAGACAAATGATGGAATTGCTAACATGTTTTCTTTTCATGTTTCTAACAATTTTGTTGTGATCAGGCTACTGTGGTCACAATTGAAATTTTGAGTTTCTCTTGGAATTGAATAGCAGACTTTATCTATTGTGCAAAAAAACATATGTAGGATTATTATGGTCACAAAGTAATTGTCTTAGCATCAACATTTCACTTCTAATATAACATGAAACTCAGGGACATTGACCTATATGAAAATGATGACCTTATTTTAACCATGACCATGATGTCATCATCAAATCATGTCTTATGTATTTTATAGATTATTAAAATACATACCAATGGATGAAATTCATTTCCCCCTTCAATGTGACCATGTTGCCTACAATGTTCCTCAGTTGTTTTGATTAGATATCTTCGAGTCTTTAAGCCCTTACAAATTTTGCAAGGACAATAACATTTTCCATCACCTTTTCTTTTTAAGTTAGACCACAGTCTAGCAATTGTCTCCCTATTTTTGTGTGTGTTGATATCGTCAAACATGGTCTTTCTTGAATGGAATGACTCGTTGGTGGAAGAAGGATGATTTGTTTGCAACCTGCAAATACAAATCGTTACTGAACAACCATTTTGTCAACTATAATTTTCTCAACGCAAAGGGACATTTATCATACCAAATCAAAGTTTAGAAATGGACGGTTCTAATGCTTTGCCATTACAATAGCAATAGAGGGTGTATAGATAGAAAAATAGTTGTAAAGAGTAGATTTAAAAAAATAAAATTAGGTAAATAACTAGGGAAACTGAATAACATTGTAGGACTCCTTACCTCCATATATAGGCTGCTCTTAAGTAATGAAAACACAAAGAAACCTCTCCTAATCATATGAATACAAGCATGGATTTTTTTATTTCATTGTTAACTTTAGCACCCTATTTTAAATAGAACATTATCATAAAATCTCATAGGCCTTAATTTTTTGTATTTTTTTAATGACATTAACATGGTATTTTTTTAATGACATTAACATGGTAGAGACTGGGACTAACCTGCCTAACCATTGAGGTGAAATTTTCTTATACTTTGTGAGTTCAGTAACTAGGCTATGACTTTCATGACATGCATCATTACACAATTGCTTTCCATGATGTGTAGTGTGCCTATGCTTGGATAGAAACACTTGTATTATAATTTTTTCACAAACTAATTATAGTTTAAATTTTCATAGTGCATAGGATTGAAACTAACCATCTCTTACTTCCACCTAACCAAGAGTTAGATTAGAATTATAATTAAAAAGAATCAAGTTTTTATGTAGGCATTTCATTGATCAATTTCCTTCCATCCTTTCTTCATCCTTCATGTTGTTTCCTTCCAAAACTTGGTTGAGTTGGATTAATAGCAGCAGGTTTAGTTTAAAGTCTTTGTTATATCAGTAAGGGCAGCTATCTTTAAATAGGGTTATCCATCAATATTTGGCAGGGTTCCTGATTTCATCATGTCTTTCATGTTTTCCTACAATCCTCTTTGATTTTCAAGCATTATCTCTACGTTCACCTATGTTTCCATGTTTGGTAGAAACACTTTCAACACAAAAATATTTAGAAGAGGTCCATTCATTGTCATGGATAGATGAATTTATTGATTCTCGAAGTATGCAATCACTATTACCGAGTAGTCATATTGCTACAAAGATTGATTGTCTCAAAGCAATCATGGTTTGCAATGGAAAAGTAGTGATATTGATTGTCTCAAAAGATGCTATGAAGAACACTTTGCTTAACAAATGCTTTACATAGACAAGAGACAATGCATGAAGGAGCCCAAAAAGGAAAGGCAGCCAAGAAGAAAAGAATATGAAGAAATAATGTTGAGCTAGGATAGAAAGCCATGAAATTAGTTTCATGATAGCTTGAAGTAAAGATTGGATGCAAAGGACACTATGGCTCAATAGGGGTTATAAGAGAGATCAATCATGAACTAAGAACTAAAAATCAAGTCACTCGATGATACACTCGTGAAGAGAATGATATTTATGCAATGAAGGCAGGTGCTTTGACAGTCAGTAGCTAGTGTGATAGGTTGAATTTGAGGGTCTTATCAAAAGACAATAAAAACTTAAGAAAACATGCTTCAAGGATCTAACTTGTCAAGGCCTTCCACAACACTCCTAAATGATGATTTTGGTTTTATAGACTCTATACACCAGATTTCATTTGAGGGTCTTATCAAAAGACAATAAATACTTAAGAAAACATGATTGTGGTACCCTGTTGAGGTGAATAGTCAGGTGAAATAACATTTGACCATGATAGGTGTTGAAAAAGTTAAGCTTATTGATTCATAATGGTAGGGATTTCTAGTCTTGAGCCTTCAAGAAGACTGTGAAAAGCTAGAAACATGGTTTGTTTTGATAGTCCACATGCAGAGGGCATAAAATTTTTGGTCCAGCTTCTAAAGTTGTTGTTGTGACCTATAAAAAGACTTCAATATATGCAACACAATACATCTTTGTTGTCATAGACTATATTTGTTGATTAATAATTTGTTCTCTTGGCATTACTTTGTGCATTGAAATCAAGATTATTATAAAAATGTTTTGCAAGGTCTTGTGAGGAGAGACAATCCATGAAGTGCAAAAGCACAATATTTTACTGCCTTTTTGCCTTGGCATTTGTCATTATTTTTGAGAAATTTAGTTTATAAAAGGATGGTGAACATAAATGACAGTCCAATAGATGGAAATTCAAGTCCCGTAAGTATCAATGGATAGTGCTAAAACAAAATTATGACAGCCTTCATGTTGAAGTGATAGTCTTGCCTAAGAAAATAGTGGACAATTGTAAGTCCAAACATTAAGGTTGTGTAGAAACAATATATAAAAGCTTACAAGAAAGACAAGAACGGCCTTTGAAAACATTGGATGGCATGTTGATAATGGTTTCCATATAGAAACAGAAAAGGAAAACCATAGAACAGTCAGTCCTATGAAGAATTTAAAAGGCTAAAATGGAAGACAATCTAAATGGTCATGTGACAATCACAAATGTTGTTGGAGTTGAACAAAGCAAACTAGGCCAAGGGAATGATGAACTAATAGGTATAATAGTCAATGTTGAACAAGTTGGTGTCAAAAGAACGTTGATCTCAAAGGATTTTTAGTTAACCATGAAGGTAAAATTTTGAAGACAGCTGAAGACAACCAACAATCCAAGTATAGCCACAAGAAACATCACAATGAGGACAATCATCCCATGATAGTCATGCCAAACAACAATGAGCATGTAGTAGTTCTTGATGGAAGATCAAAGGAGAGTAAATAGCAAGTCAAGTTTTTGCAAAAAGTACATGAAAGATTTTAGAGGCTCAGTAGCATGACTCACTAACAGTATGGAGGATAAGGTGATAGTCCACTAAAGGACATTCATCCAAGGCATCATTATGCAAAGGAAAGTACTAAAAAATGAGAAGTTTGGTAATGATGGATGATGGAAAGGTCAATGAGAAAAGTATGAATGGATTGGAATGGATATGGGCAGAGTATAGAAGAGTTTAGAATGATGTTAGAGTTTCTTGTGGATGAGAAGGAAAAATCCATAGTGCTTAGGGGAATAGTGTGATGATTGTCCCAACTAGAGAATCACAACTTGCTGAGTCACTGTCTTTAGGACAGTCAATGGTATTGGTTGTGTAGACCAGAGGGGTCAAGGGTGTGGTCCATTTAAACAAGGGGTTAAGGGTTTTTTGATGAACTAATTGGAACAGTCAATCCCTTTATTAAAACATTTATATCTTCTCTTGAGGGAAGTGAAAGGACTGCAAAAGGCAGTCATACTTAAAAGACCTATTTTCACTTTGGACCATACATTGTAATTGGTCACTGTCATATATATTATTGATCATGGTTTGATTATTCATAGCCCCACTCTTTTGATAGTGCTTAAATTAGTGTTCTTTTGACCAAGAAATGAATGTCATTGTGCTTACAAGACTAATCTTCAACCATTGCATTACATGACACTTTGGTTGCTCTATTCATATCTATATTGATTGAATAAATACTCCACTCCATACCTGGACTTGTTGTTATTTGAATGAACTATAGTTTGTTCATTCATTCATTATTCTTTTTACCATAAACAACCCCCTTTCTTTGCATATTGCTTCTCTCTTATGGATGATTGATTCACTAAGAATATCTCTTTCACTGAGCCTCAGTCACACTGCTTGTCCTCCACATATCATTGATTATATAATGGACATCTTGACCATCTTATACTCATATTGATTATGCATTCTTTACCTCTAATGAATGCATTTTTGGACCTTGTAATAGAAGTGATTATTGTGATAGAATTCATGATTGTGCTTCATCTTTGTATGAACCTCTCCTCTGTTCCATGTTTAAGCATTTCCATTACACCAACAATATAGTAAAATAATTCACAATACAGTCAAAGAAAGACCTGAACTAGTAACCTATCTTCTAATGGATGCTTAGGACTACTATTATCATGACTCTCTTTGAAAACACTCTTATGACTATACCCTATCTTCAATTGTTCATCTTATTCATCATGATTTTGTTTTTTTTGGTGACTTCTCCAGATTATGATTGTTTTACCATTCATAGACATGCCTTGACCACTATTTAGACATTCATGTTATCTAAAATTGGACATTTCTGTCACCACTCTGCAATGGCATTGGCATAGCATGGCATATTACTACATTTGAGGTATTTAACAATCATTTCTAATCTTGATCCTTAATCATTGTTTGGTACTTTAATGACTATTATTTGGTGTTTTTTCTACTGCCTTTACTTTCTAATGACTATTATTTGATTCTTTTTCTACTGCCCAGCAATATTTACTCCCTACTATCATGTCAGTCAATCATTGTTCCCTCATGTATCACTATCTTGATCTTATCATTGTGCTTTGATATTTTTATAATATATCTATTACTCTTGTGATCTATCAATGATTAATGTTCATTATATCTACCCTTTTCACCTATGTGTGTTACCTTGTAGAATCTAGATATTGTAAATAACTAATCAAAATTGGAAGTACAATGAGGGACATCAAAACTTCATTGATGAATATGAGAATCTCCTGAAAGTCAACACTACACCAGTCTATTGAAACTCTACATGCAGACTAAACAACATCCCTCTCTTTCCCAACCATCCTAGGTCTTTCCACATTAAATTTTGATGTTCTGTAGGTCTTTTTCTGACCCGTATTAACTGATTTTGCTCTCACCTAAACTGCCAAAAATCACTCCTGGTCACACTCTTATGTTTTACTATACTCTTGATAACTTGCTTAACATAGTTGAATCTATGTTTGTAACTTTGAAGGTGATTATTAATCTCTTTAGGAACACTATAATACTAATTATTAAACATGGTTCATTCATGTAGCTTTCTTAGCACCCAATCCATTAAGTGTATAATTGGCAAATATGTGGTATACCTTATATGCATGCTTTTTGGTAGGAATTGTCATTCAAGAATTGATATTTCACCTTGGATCAGAGGGGAAATTTGTAGGTATTGTTGTTTTCAAGTATTTGTTACATCTCAGCTAGTTAATCTTTTATCATCATAAGAATGGTTGAAATCGATATTCTTGTTGATTTTGTCACTTTACATTGTGCAAAATTTCATTTCTTTCCACACTTCTATAACAGTACAGTACACCATGTTGCATGAAATTTGAAATTTGACCATATTTCTATTTTAAAATTATCTATTTTTTATTCAAGTTTATACTACAATTAAGTATATATCCTTATATAATTAAGACCGTGACTAAGTAAAGTTACATAGCATATCCCCACTCTTATATAAACACTTAGCATATATAGAGACACTGAAATATCAGCATACATATTGCAAGTAATGTAATGAATAATAGGACTCTCTTCAAATATCTATAAGGAACTTTCCTAGGTTTCCTAGGCTTCAAACCACTTAGACTCAAGGAATTCTAAGACTCTATTTTAATTCCCATGCTTCCAATACACAAAGTTCTTTCAAACTATTCCAAAGGCTTAATAGGCTACCAATAACCCTGCAGTAGACTTAGGATGGTAATAACTTTATCTTCCCTCAAAACACTTGACAAGATGAAAACATTTCTAGACACCCTTTTCAGAGTTCTATAACACACCAAAAGATTTTATAGGGTTACTTTGGACCAACACACCTAACCATGACTGAACCCCTATTTTCAATGCATGAAAATGACCAAATTTTCAAAGCAACTACTCTCCTCACATTCCCTTATCCCACCAAACCTTCAGCAGAGTTATAAAATGACTCAAAATGGTTAAATCCACAAGCAATTAGACTCACAGGCCCTGCAACACCAAAACCCCCAAATCTTGACTCCAAACCCTGGTTTGCTAGGGCTTCCCCAATCTCCTATTACAACTCACTCTTGCATCAAATTAGTGATCAAATCACCATTCATTCAACATGACAAAATGTTTTCAAACATAAAAACCCTTCCTTATTCAGACAGATCATCCATTGCTACACATTGCATCCAATTTCATTGTATTTTCTCAATGTTCTTTAACTGTGATCACCTTTACTCCACACAACTCTACATATGCATGGTTAATGATCTAATAATATAGGTTAGAATTAACATTCCATGGTTAGAATTAACATTCCTCAAGCATGAGTTGGAGAGGACTACATCAAAACCAAAAACATTAATCAGTTGATTATTATATAAGCTCCTCAAGCGTGAGTTGGATGATGTGGACTATGTAGATATAAGAACTAATGTATCCACATCATCCAACTCATGCTTGAGGAGCTTATATTATTTACTATCTTATAATAGTAATATTGGTACCTATCCTAGTAAGTCATTATGAGACAATAAATACGATCCACATCCAATCTTGGTCCACAAGCATGAGTTGGATGATGTGGATTATGTAGATATAAGAACTAATGTATCCACATCATCCAAATCATGCTTGAGGAGCTTATATTATTTACTATCTCTAAACATTTATGTCTACTGGGAAATTCTTCTAACTGGCAGTTTCCTTGAATGGGATTTGTAAGTTTTCAAAATGTCACTATTGTTTTACTTTACAAGTAACAACAGTTTGCTAATTTCTCACTTCTGTCTGGTTTTACAACCTTGTTCTATTCTTTGGCTATGATTTTGTAAACTAACAATACACTTCCACTGTCAATCATAAATCACTCTTGAGACTTATAATCTTTTGATTTAGTCTACCACAACACCAATACTCTTAGGAAGAAGCTTCAACCAAGAGCACGAGGTTATTACAATCAATTATTTGACTAGACTTCCCTACTACCTGAACACTCAACAAATATTAGAATACTACTAATCCCCTATAACTACATTCCATCATTCAATCGGTATTGGATTTGAGTGTAAAATCTACTATCTCCAAAGATCATACACTAAAACTTCTGATGACTTTCACCACTTGTTTCCAGCGATGTTGACTATCACAGATACGTTTTAACCTAGGTGATCAAGCTAGATTAATGTCGATCTAGAATGGTCAAACGTTGGGTGCTCATAGTGGTTGCAATCATAAGGAGTCTTCCATGAATCTAAGGTACTCAACTAAACCTATGATTCAGTCCCAAACCTCGGTTATTCACTTCACTTTGCTGTTTCAACAAGTATCGTGCCCTAGCTAGGGCATCGGCCTTGAAACAACTTAATAGCCTTCACATTGGTTTTGTAAATAAACTTTCCCCTAATTTTCCCTTTCATCCAACGGCATAGGAATTCTATGGTGAAGTTACAAATCGGGGTCACGAACTCATGACAGCGTCGACCCAATGGAACTAAGTTCGGTCTAATAGGAGATCGTGTGGCTTTTGGAAATTTAAAATATGATACAAAAAATTACATAGCAGAGTTCTTTACAATGGTGCATAGCATTCAATTTACATTGTGCAAAATTTCATTTCTTTCCACACTTCTATAACAGTACAGTACACCATGTTGCATGAAATTTGAATTTCTTCTAAATGGTTAATTTTTCTGTGCTGAATAGTTAACTTGTTTGTTCGATCTGTACATAGATTCCTAAACCCTAGTCATAGCCTTCATAATTCTCTGTCATAGAATTTACAAACCCTAGTCAAACCGTAGTCACCACTAAATATACTCATTGAGTCAATTGCCTACCAACATATTACAAACAGAGATGACTAGAAGAAAATGACAATCCACGTAATGAACAATAGGAAACATGGAAGATACCTCAAACTCCATGGAAGATAAATGATAAAATGTGCTATTAACCTCAGGTGTAGGGTCTGCACGATCTGGAATAAGCTTCGTTCCTACTAGCTTAGAAGATGGAAATCCTAATTCACACGCTGCAACCGTAAAAATGAAATGAGATTTGAAATGTTTTTTTTTAAGTTATATGCCTATGTTGGTCAAAATTTCGACCGACATGGTATTGGTCAAAATTGAGACCAACACGGACATGGATTTTTAAAAAAACAAATTTTTCCTTCTATAACCCAACCAACCTAAACCTTTTTAATTAATGGTCGATAATTTTCATAGAAAAATGATGTCAAATGTACTAGTGAGAAATGCATTCTTGAGATTAAGTGAATTGCATGTGATGTTGTGTAGATGTAATTAGATTATATAATTTATTTTTACATGATTACTAATGATATATATATATATATATATATATATATATATATATATATATATATATATATATATATATATATATATATATATATATATCTGTGTGTGTGTGTGTGTGTGTCATTGATATTTCATGAGCTACTGGTATTTTCATCTAGTGTGTAGGAAATTGACCATGGAATTAAATAAGGATAAATTAAAGATGGATGCATGTGAAAATCTAGTTAAGCCAAGGTTAATATCTCCAAAGGAAGAAATAACCTCATTGTGGTGTACAATGTTGTAAAGTAAT
Organism: Chamaecyparis obtusa; assembly: GCA_027943335.1. Lineage (NCBI taxonomy): Eukaryota > Viridiplantae > Streptophyta > Pinopsida > Cupressales > Cupressaceae > Chamaecyparis > Chamaecyparis obtusa. Next base: position 16,216 of record BSBK01013671.1, on the reverse strand, counting down.
GTTTGATTGTATTATTTAATTGTGTTTATTTTTATTTTAAAGTAATGACTACTTGGCATGCCATGTGTGTAGTGATGTGTTGTAATCTTTTGTGGTGTTAATTGACACGTGTTGTGATTTGGCATGGCCAAGTGCATTGTATATTAGTTGTCTCCACCTTTGAGTCATCTTGTAGAATCTCAAGGTTAGGTATCTTGGTTGTTGATCCATGGGAGGGAATCTTATTTCAAATTTTCATGAGTCAACTCTTAGTGGACTTTTGAGAGGCAAAAAAAATCAAAAGGTTAGTTAGGGTTAAAATTAGATTATCCCATAGGTGTACTTTGGGTCGGGGGTCAAAATTTGACCAATAGGATGATTTTAGACCATTTTTGCATCTTCAAAAGATTCATTTCTGAAAGGTGACAAATTTGGCAAGTGTGCCATGTCTTCCTCTCTTTTCAATTTTGAATTTCCCTCTTGTTGGAGAGACAACCCTTGGATAGTGTGCCTAATCATTTTTGAGGTTAGGTAGGGTTTTCCTTTTAGTAGGATGGAGAGGAATTTGATAGGTTGATTGCCCACTCTCCAATTTTGGGGAATTCTAGTGGACTTATCAAGTTCTAGTGGACTTAGCAAGGAAGGAAGAATTGTAGGAAAGGAATCTCTTCTCAACCCTCTTTTGCCATAGCTTGGAGTAAGGTTGGTGGCCTTGTCATGGAAGACTCTTTCTTTTGCTTGTATCTAAAATGTAGATTTCTTTGTTATGATATTATAATATTTTTGTGAAGCTTCATGCTTTCTTTCATGGCTTCTTGTTAAGTGTTTATTTGCTGGTTTTATTTAGTGTTGTTATTTTATTGGGGTGTGCAAAGCCAAACTTGCCCTTGGGAGGGAAGAGAGCCTTGATGGGTGAATGGCTTAAGTTGGGAATTCTTATTTAGTGTAGAGCCCTTCCTCAAGGAGGAAGGGGATGAGGCATGCATGTATGGGCTCCATGTTTCTATTCTTGTTGTATACTTATTTGGGGGTCATAAGGGTTGTATTTTGTGAAAGGAAATGGAAGGGTTGGTACTTTTTGTTATGGCCTTATAAAGGAAAGGGTTATGGATTTTGGGCCTTGTTAAAGGCATGGTTTTTGTCACAGACCATAATTGATTGTATAAATATGTTAATACATATTAGTATGTTATTGATTAATAAATATTGGATTAATAATTATCCTATTAATCTGTTATTGATTAATAAATATTGAATTAATAATTATCATGTTAATATGTTATTGATTAATAAATATCAGATTAATAATTATCTATGAAATTAATAAGCAATATTACCAAATATAATATCAATACAATTCTATATTAATAATTAATAAATTATTTAATACTTTCCTTATCGTTATATTTATCCATAATAACCAATATGGCCAACATAACAATAGCCTTGATAATAGTCGACGACAATAATAAGGATTCAAAAGTCAATGATAATTGACTTTGATTATTACCATCATCGCGAATGATAATAAGGATTCGTAAGTCAATAATAATTGACCTTGATTATTACCTTCATCGCAAAACATAGCGTCGCCATATTTTAATTGACAATATGAAGCGGTGGCAAATATGGAAAGGAGGGTCATGACTCACAACCCGTAAACATATTAATATGGGTTGAAAGGAAGAGAAAGAACATGACATCAGAAAAAGTGTAATATACAAGCAAAGAAAGACATCTATTCTTAACTACATATCGGTTGATCACTGCGGGATAAAGGTTGTCGGTTATCAAGGAACTTCTATTCACTGTGGTGAGTAATACCAACCTTGCATTTCATAGGTTTTTGCATAGCATTGAACATAGCATTAATCTGTCCATTTCCAATATGCTTTATAAACCGGTAACCATATGAGCATTGATCGTATACAGATAAGGGATCAAATCTATTTCCTTATCTCATACGATAGTACCCAAATCATAAGTTACTAATTATAATATATATCTGAATCTGATAAGGTATGAATCATGATAGAATCTGGACCTTATATTTGCATGATGATAATAACAGAATTATATACATAATCAGAATCACAGTCCTTGGTGCATGTATATTTGATTATTGGAATTGATTGAGTTTATCTTCATTCCATCTTTAATGTTTGTGTAGGATAGAGGGTGTGTATAGGAAGAGGCGGGTAAATTGGTCACATGTTGGAGAAGTCCCGAGATAGGTAGAACCTTGAGGGAATCCACTTGGAGATTATGCATGCTCCCTATTACAGTAAAACCATCATCCTTCGTCAAGCCAAAGAAGATAGTAGAGATAAACTCGCACCAATTTAATATCAAATATAATTAATAAGATGAATATATTTCCTTCCTTTTAGTTATAAATTAGAACTTGTGTAAAGTTTAACTAATATCAAATCCATGCTTTCTATGTTAGCAGTGGGTTCATTATAATTGGTATTAGAGAATATCCTGCCATCCTATAAGAATAGTTAATGCAAAAATACAAAAGAAAGGGAGCAAAAATAAATGAACAAATAGAAAATGAAATGAGAGCCTTCATGGAACAAACAAATCAAACAAACCAAGCACTGCTCCAAGCACTACAAAATATGGGAAAATCAATTGATAGTTTTAAGAATTATTCCAGTAATGGGAAGGATATAAGCTCCAATCATTCAGAAAATCATAATATGTCATCATCCTCTAAGGTACCCAAACCCCCTTTCCTACCTAGAGAAGAGACATTGAGAGGAGAAGAAGCGGTCGAACAATCCATGAATAGCACCATAGAAAATGCTCGAGCGTATGCTAGTCTGGAACTAGAAATCAGAGAACTTATAACATTTAGAGAATTTTGTGAGGGCCAAAAACAAGAAGCTCCAAAAAGGGAAAGGGTAAACACAAATAAAGATCTAAAACATAAAGTGAACAAAGTAAACCTTCCGAACTTTGATGGGTCTGGGAAAATCACAACGCATTGTTGGCTGCAAAAATTAAACACTTACCTTACCCTTAGCCCAATGACAGAAGAAGATGCACTCCAATTCGCTATCCTCCACTTAGAAGGAATAGCACACGAATGGTGGTACCATGGAATACACACCTAGGGCCATCAAAACATCACCACCTATGAAGAATTTGCACAAAGACTTATTAAAAGGTTTGATAGGAAGCATCCTCAAGAAGACTTTAAAAAGCTAACTCAAATCAAACAACAAGGGTCAGTTGAAGGTTATGTTACCGAATTCCAAAAACTCTTGGTCTAGGTTATAGGAGTAGATGATGACAGACTAACTTACTTGTTTGTGGAAGGATTAAAAGATTCGCTGAAAGGATTGGTCAGTGCACTCAAACCAACATCTCTTGATGATGCCATTGAGACAGCCCTAAGGCTAGAAATTCCATCAGCAGATAAGACCCCAATAACTCATACTAGACCATTCCACAAAAAGAATGAAATTCGCCATGGTCATCCTAACCACCAAGAACGAGAAGAGTTGTGAAGGAAGAACTTGTGCTACATATGCAAAGGACCTTGGGAGTGGGGTCACAATTGTAATAAAAAGAAGGAATTTGGAAAAGGAAAGACATGCTATAAGTGCAATGAAGAATGGACACTTGGCCATAAATGTGGTAAGAGGGGAAGAGTTCAAAAAATAGAAGAAATCTTTGAGGAAGATGAAGAAGGTAAAAATAAGAAAGTAAAACATGGGGAAGAAGAAGAAGAAGAATATGGGGTGATATCTACTTTAACCCATACTTCCAAGAATCAGGTTCTAATAATTAGGAGCACCATCAAAGGATAGAAATTTATAGCCTTGGTCGATAGCGGGGCATCCCATGATTTTATTGATGAGAGACTTGTAGAAAAATTAAAGTTAAAAATAGAAAACTTTAGATGTTTTACAGCAGCTTAAGCCACAAGATCCCTGGTAAAATGGACAAAAATAGTGCCCTAACAAGAAATTACTTTTGGAAAACACTCCATCAAGGTGGATTTACATGTCATTCCCCTAGACAATGATGTGATTCTAGGTGCTCCTTGGATATACTCCCTAGGTTGTTTTAAATTTGACCTCCCAAATTTATGAATCCATTTTTAGCACGAAGGTCAAGAAATTACATTGGAAGGAATTCATGATGGTTCTTCAAAGTTGGTTTCATGAAAGAGAATAGAAAGAATTTTTAGGCATGAACAAGGTGAGTGAGCTGCCCAATGTTTGGTTCTAAACAAATACACTCCACAAGGACCAGCCATACATATTGATATTCAACATATTCTAAGGAAGCATAAAAGGGTCTTCGAGGATATTCCAGTAGGACTACCACCGAAAAGAGGATTCAAACACATCATAGAGCTAGAAAAAGGGGCAAAACCAGTGATTACTACCCCTTACAAACACCCACAAAAGTATAAGGATGAGATTGAAAAGACAATAAAGGAACTCCTAAACATGGGACACATACAACCTAGCTCGAGTCCTTTTGCATCATCAGTGGTACTTGTGAAAAATAAAGATGGGATGATGAGGATGTGTATAGAGTATAGAGAATTAAACAAAAAAACCATAAAAAATCACTACCCCATTCCAAGAGTGGATGAATTGATTGATGAACTTCATGGGGCTAAATATTTCTCAAAAATTGATCTAAGATCAAGATATCATCAAATAAGAATGTGGGAAGAAGATGTGCCTAAAATAGCTTTCAGATGTCACTACGGACATTTTGAATTCCTAGTTTTACCTTTTGGCCTTACTAATGCCCCAGCCACTTTCTAGTCATGTATGAATCACATTTTCTGGAAATAGCTAAGAAAATTCTTATTGATATTTTTTGACGACATCCTCATCTATAGAAAAACATGGGAGGGACATCTCCAACAACTTGAAGAAGTTTTGAGTATCCTAGAATCTGAATCATTATTTGTTAAAGCTTCCAAATGCGAGTTTGGCTTAGAAGAGATCTTTTACCTAGGCCATAAAATAGATATAAAGGGAGTAAGTGTGGATGAAGAAAAGATTAAGGCAATCAAAGAATGGCCAAAACCCAAAACTCTAACACAACTTAGAGGCTTTGTGGGACTATGCAGTTATTACAGATGCTTTGTCAAGGGGTTCTAAAAAATAGATGCTCCATTAACAGACTTAACAAAAAAAGAGGCTTTCAAATGGAATGAAATAGCACAACAAGCTTTCGAGAGATTAAAAATGGCAATGTGTTCATGTCCAGTCTTGGCTATTCCAGATTTTTCTCAACCCTTTGAATTACAATGTGATGCTTTAGGAGAAGGGATCAGGGCAGTACTCATGCAGAACAAACATCCCATTTCTTTTGAGAGCTGCAAACTGACAGAAAGTGAACAATATTACTCTATTTATGATAAAGAAATGTTGGCAATCATGCATGCCTTAAATAAGTTTAGATAGTACCTAGTATGTGGGAAATTCAATATTAAGACTAATCATAACAACTTAAGGTTCTTTATGAATCAGAAGGACCTCAATGACCGTCAACAGAAATGGGTAAGAAAGATTTAGGCTTACAATTTTGATATTGAGTACGTTAAGGGTACTAATAACGTTGTAGCTGATGCTTTATCTCGACGATGCCACATAAATACACTAACAAGTATCACTGAAGATTGGAAAAGTGAAATCATTACAGAATACGCTAAAGACCCACAAGCCAATGAGATCATGGAAGGGAAGATGTTGAATGATGCATACAACATAGTTGAGGATCTCATTCTATACAAGGGACAGATATTCCTTGCATCAAACTCCAAGATTAAAGGAAGGATTATAAAAGAATACCATGACAATCCTTTGTCAGGACACCCAAGATTTTATAAGACTTACAAAAAGATCAAGGAAAGATACTCTTGGAAAGGCCTTAAGAAGGATGTCATGAAGTACGTCCAAGAATGTATGACTTGTCAGAAAAACAAGACTGGACAGAATCACCCAGCTAGTTTATTACAACCACTACCCATTCCAAATCAAAAGTGGGAGAGTATCTCAATGGATTTCATCATTGGATTACCAAAGACACAAGGGAAGGATTGCATCTTTGTAGTAGTGGATAGGCTAACTAAATATGCACACTTCTTTGCAATATCCACCCACTATAGGGCACCCCAAATTGCTGAAATATTCTTCAAAGAGGTTTTTAGATTGCATGGTTTACCAAAGAACATTATTAGTGATAGGGATAGAAAATTTCTTAGCCTATTTTGGCAAGAACTCTTTCGGTTAACAAGAACTGACCTGACACCTAGTACAAGCTACCACCCCCAGACAGATGGGAAAACTAAAATTGTTAACAAATGGATAGAAGGATATCTTCAGAACTATGTATCACGTCAACAAAATGCATGGATCAAATGGCTACACCTGGGAGAATATTGTTAAAATACCACCCATCATATGTCTATCAGGATGAGCCCATTTAAGGCATTATATGGTTATGAGGCCACCTCATTCAGAGACTTAATCACTTAGGAAAGCAGGATACCTGGAGCCAAGGATTTCATTCAACAAAGAATTGATATTATGAACACACTCAAAGACAACCTCCACCATGCTCAAAATCAACAAAAGATATACGCTGATCAGAAGCGATAGAAAGGTCATTCGAGGTTGGTGATCTATTATTTTTAAGACTACAACCATATAAGCAATCCTCACTCAAGGTAAGTGGAGCAAAAAAATTGAAGCCACGATTTTACGGACCATACAGGGTCTTAAGGAGAATACGTGAGGTAGCCTATGAGATAGAACTACCTGAGAATAGGAGGATCCACAACATCTTTCATGTATCCAGACTTAAGAAGGTCCTTGGACAACAAAACCATCCCTGTGCAGAATTACCGCCACTAAATGATCAAGGAAAACTCATCTTGGAGCCCGAAGCCATCCTTAGTAAATGCAAGAAGGGACTAAGGAATAGGAATATTTTAGAATACTTGGTAAAATGGAAAAACCTACCCCAAGAAGATGCCACATGGGTCGGAGAAGAGATCATTTCTCATCCAAAATTGCTTGAGAACAAGAAAATTTGGCAATGGTGGACTGTCACAGACCATAACTGATTGTATAAATATATTAATACCTATTAGTATGTTATTGATTAATAAATATTGGATTAATAATTATCCTGTTAATCTGTTATTGATTAATAAATATTGAATTAATAATTATCCTGTTAATATGTTATTGATTAATAAATATCAGATTAATAATTATCTATGAAATTAATAAGCAATATTACCAAATATAATATCAATACAATTGTATATTAATAATTAATAAATTATTTAATACTTTCCTTATCGTTATATTTATCCATAATAACTAGTATGGCCAACATAACAATAGCCTTGATAATAGTCGACGATAATAATAAGGATTCAAAAGTCAATGATAATTGACTTTTATTATTACCATCATTGCGAACGATAATAAGGATTTGTAAGTCAATAATAATCGACCTTGATTATTACCTTCATCACAAAACATAGCGTCACCATATTTTAACTGACAATATATAGCGGTGGCAAATATGGAAAGGAGGGTCGCAACTCACGACCCATAAACATATTAATATGGGTTGAAAGGAAGAGAAAGAACACGACATCAGAAAAAGTGTAATATACTAGCAAAGAAAGACATCTATTCTTAATTGCGTATTAGTTGATCACTGCGGGATAAAGGTCATCAGTTATCGAGGAACTTTTGTTCACTGCGGTGAGTAATACCAACCTTGCATTTCGAAGATTTCTGCATAGCATTGAACATAGCATTAATCTATCCATTTCCAATATGCTTTATAAATCAGTAACCATATGAGCATTGGCTGTTTACAGATAAGGGATCAAATCTATTTCCTTATCTCATACGATAGTACCCAAATCATAAGTTACTAATTATAATATACATCCGAATCTAATAAGGTACGAATCATGATAGAATTTGGACCTTATATTTGCATGATGATAATAATAGAATTATATACATAATCGAAATCACAGTCCTTGGTGCATGTATATTTGATTATTGGAATTGATTGAGTTTATCTTTGTTCCATCTTTAATGTTTGTGTAGGATAGATGGTGTGTATAGGAAGATGTGGGTAAATTGGTCACATGTTGGAGAAGTCTCGAGATAGGTAGAACATTGAGGGAATCCACTTGGAGACTATGCATGTGTCCTATTATAGTAAAACCATCATCCTTCGTCAGGCCAAAGAAGATAGGAGAGATAAACTCGCACCAATTCAATATCAAATATAATTAATCAGATGAATATATTTCCTTCCTTTTAGTTATAAATTAGAACTTGTGTAAAGTTTAACTAATATCGAATCCATGCTTTCTATGTTAGCAGTGGGTTCATTACAGTTTTACTTTTGAATGGCTTCTCCTACTTGGGTACTTTCCACCTTCACCCCTTTTATGGGTCCAAGGTGACCCATTGTTTGAATATCCTTGGAATGGGAATTTTGTATTTACATGTACTTGTTGGTTTTTATGTGTATGTGTGTTGAAGCATGTATGTAACCCTCATCCATCTTTGTTTCGGGGGTGGCCATGTAATGGCCTAGGTTGGGAGGTGAGCCTCCATGGTCAAAGTGGTTTTCTTTTACAGATTCTATGTGAAGGGGTTGCTGATTTTGTTGAAGGAAAAAGTATTTTGTCATTTATTACTTGCAGATTTTTATGTTGTAAAAAGGGCTAAAAATCCATGTGTAAAAGAGTAGTGTAAAAATGCTATGTAAATGCCTAAAAGCATGTAAAATGCTTGTAAAAGTTTGTATTTGTATATGAAATTTTTTCCATAATTTTCTATGTATTTCTAAAGAAAGAAAATGTAAAAAAAGATGATTCCTTATGCCTTGAATGCAAAGAGATAGCTTGCTGGTTTGTTTTCCCATATGCAAGAAAAAATTATATTTTCTTTATGTTTGATAATATTTTCCCTATGTAGACAAAATTTACTTCAAGTATCTATTTGAAATAAAAGAGAAAAGTTAATTTAGATTTGCTTTCCTAATTACCTATGTAAGAATAGATTTCATTTTGATATCATGTTAGTTTTTAAAAAACAAAAAGTTTTGTATACACACACACACACACACACACAGATGTATATACCCTATAGGAATACATTGCTATGTTGATGTTTTAAAAAAATAGACTTAGTTATTCTCTATCTTTCCTCTTGTTGATTTTGGAAGAGTATATATGTATGTATATCCACACCCTTGGTGTGTATATACACACATGTATACTTATGTGTATACAAAATTTGAAAATCTTCATCTTCTTCTTGCTCCTTGCCAAACCTGATATAACCAAATGAGAGATTAGGGTTTTGGTAGATGTTTTATTCTTAGCCTAACCCTAATTTGGAATTAGGGTTAGGGCTAGATTTTTAGAGCCATTTTAAATTTTAAATTTTAATTAAGTTATCATTAAATTTTGTCTAAATTTTAATCTCTATTTTATTATAATTTAATGACTGTTGACTTTTCACAGTCACTTTATTTTGAATTCTATTTTAATATTATTTTATTAATCATTGAGATTTTAAAAAGATTCCTTTCTATTATTTAGTGTGATTCTGTTTGATTTTTTTTTTGGCAAAAATGGTAGAGCCATTATATTTTATAAAAAAAAAAATTCAACTGCTTCGGTGAGGCTCCAAGTGGAAAGCAGGGAAGAAAACCCCCCTTCCTTGCCATGAACAAAATACTTTACATATTAGGATAGAGAGTACAGTGCTCAGCCATTGAGAAAATACTATAGCTGACAGGCCAAAAATGGCTTACAAACTGACCCAACAGTACCTCACGGATAGGTAACTATAAATATTAGGCATCCCTTACAATCTTACACGTGAGACATTCAGCTTTGATGTCAATCAGCAAACAGTCATAGTGGGTGGGTGAAAAGATAGTCAACCTATTAATTTGATCCAGCTGGACCCCCATATTTGATAACCAGTCAGCAAATTTGTTTGCCTCCTTGTAGCAATGGGAAATATTATAAGAGGTAAAATGTGGTAAAAGCCTCCAAACCTTAGAGAGGATATACTAGAGTTCCCAATTGACTAGTTTTTTGGATATTAGAGAGGAGGTTATAATCTAGGAGTCACCCTCGATATGGAGGTATTTAGCTCCCACATTGATAGCAAGTTTGATACCACAAAGAAGAGCTCTTGCTTTGGCTACATTATTTGTACCATCTGGGAGCCGACACAATGTTTCTTTAATCAAAGAGGAATCTGATGCAAGGGCATTCTTGGGTGATGCAAGGGCAATCTTTATCCTCGGTGAAATTGCATGGGTGTTTGTTATTTTGGCTGGTGTTACTCGGTTGCAGCCTTGATTGATGGTCTCAATCATTGAAGGAATCTCGGTCATTGAAGGAACTTGGTAACTTATAGCATTCAGTGAAAGTGTTACTCGACGATGCTTGTGGTGCTCAGTCGACACTGGTGCTTGGTGATGCCTGGCATGCTCAGTTATTTCACTATTGCTTGATAGTTCTGGTTTACCGACTGAATTTTTGTGTGATTTGTTGGGCCGACTTGGTGCATTTATTGTTGGTAGCTGTTGTTATAGGCCGACATGTTGAATTAAATGTTTGTAAGGCTATTTTGATGTCAACTTGTATTGCATTTAATAATTGTTGGGGAGAGTTAATGGTTTCATCCAGCCAACTTGTGGCTAATGATTAGTATTTATAGGGTGTTTGGGGTAGGTGTTTAGTATCATGAAGAAGTGGAAGTTCATGACTTGGAAGACTTAGCGAATCAGATCTGAGGTTCTGAAAGCTAAAGTTGGCGAAGTTGTGGAAAAGATCTTGCATGATCTTGCAGATCAAATTACCATCTGATAGTTTGTAGTTGTAGAGCTAGTGGTTTACACACTTGGAGACAAGGAGATTGCTTGGAAGCTTGTGAGCTCAAGTTTAGATCTGCCTTAGGGTTTCCATCAATTGTTGATTATTTGTTAAGAGCTGAACTAGCTGAGATTGTATTGGATCTATGGATCTTGCATAATTATTTCTGATTGTAATTGGCCCTAACTAGGAAGGCCTTACAGTCAGGCATGTTAATGAAAATTACTTGAAACAATTTGTTGTGTTGTGTATTTCCACTATGTAATTCTAAAGCTACAAGATTTGGAATGTCCTTAATTAGATCCACCATCCCTTGGTCTGCGTTAGAATCGCTACGTCTGAGAACAAATCTAGCACCTGATCTTCTTGGGTTACCCTTGGAAGCCCCGTCAAAATTAAGCTTGGCATAAGGCGATGTCGAAGGCTTCCAAAGATGTTTCTTTGAATCTATTGCTTAGTCATTTTTCCAATAAGTATCCCTTTAAAAGGAATGGAGATATGCTTCCAATTATTCTGAACATGATTATCAAAGGAGGAGTAGGAGGAGGATAGGTTCTTGGTTCTTGAAACATAAGCATTAACTATTTATGAAACCAATTTCTCCACCATGGTACAAACCTGGTCCAAGGATGAAGATTGTCATCTAAAGATCCTCTTATTTCTCTCCCACCAAATACTCCAAGAGATTGCCACTGGGATAACTCTCCAAATGACTGAAAAAAAAAGCATCTTTATAAAGTAGGGGCCACTGAGTGAGAATCTCCTTCAATGTGCCTAGCAAGGGACCATGCCAATCTAACTTACCTAAAATCTTTCTCCAAACATCTAGGGAGAACTCACAACTAACCAAAAAATGGTTGGAATCCTCAATTACCTTATCACAGAAGAGACAATTGAAAGTATCGAAAATACCCAGTCGGTGTAGGCGACTGCTAGAAAGAATTATGCCATGTAGAGTCACCCATAAGAATGCCCCAGCCTTAAGAAGGACTGCATCATGTCATGCAAACTTGAAGATTGGGTTGGAGGAGGAATTATGATGTACCAAGGATCTATATCCCTCTTTTACTGAATATCTTCCACTAATACTTTTAGACCAAATCAACCTATCCTCAAGATCAGATGGGAAAATTTGGTGATGCTGGAAAATAGAGTTCAATTCTTCCTTAACTGAATCAGGAATGGATAACTCCACAAATTTCTTCCATTTAATAACCCGATTCTGTTTGATTTTAATCTCTGTCTTATTTTAATTTAATCACTGTTGCCTTTAGATAGTCACTTTAATTTGAATTATGCTTTATTTTTTATTTTTATTTTCATTGGGATTCTGAAAAAATTTGTTTATTATTTAGTGGGATTCTAATATTTGGCTTTTGGAGCCATTTTTAATTTTTAATTTTTAATTATGAATTTTCCTTTAATTCTAGTTTAGTCTTTTAATTTATGTTTAATTCTATTTAATGACGGTTGACTTTGCACAGTCACCCTTTTGAATTCTAATTTTAATAATATTATTATTTTATCCTTGAGATTTTAAACAGATTCCCTTTTATTATTAATTTTGGGATTTTAAATATTTAATTATTGGATAACTGATTTTAATTTATTTTTAAATTGAATAATATTATATTATTAATTAATAGACTTTATTATTTTAATATTAATCTAGAGATTTGTTATTTTTCATATTTGTAAATTTAATATTTATTTCTAAATGAATATTATTATAGTTTTAATATAAAGTTGGTGATAAATTTAATATTTAATATTTAAATTAATTTTATTATCTTCAATATTTAAATGGATTATTCTAGGGGAGATTAATTAATGTTCAAGATGGGACTTGGGTAAATTATTTCTCCCTTAGCAATAATGTTTTATTTATTATTAATGTTTTTATAGGGTTATTAAATCATTTTTAATGCATAAATTAAATAAATAAATAAACCTTGGAGCTTTATGACTTAGGTAAAAATATAACATTTTAATTTAAAATATTTGAACATTATTATATTAATGGGTAATAATTTCTTGACCCTAATTTCCACATGGGGTTATTATCTTGGTTTTATTTTATCTTTTATATATTGAGGTTATTTTTGCGATTTCTAATCTAGTTAGTAACCTGGTTCACGATAGGGCCACTAGGGTTACTAATGCGATTGATTTAATCATTATTTTTAAATTAACCCTTTTTAGATGTGTTGACCCAACCTTTGACTTTTTATCTTTATTTATGTTTTAATTTCTCTTTGGTTTATCTCTTTTAATAACTATTGTTTAAATCCGGTTAGGATTTCCTAGAGACCTAGTTAGGGTTTTCAAGTTAACTGATGTAGTTAACAATCAAGGGATGTTGGCAAGACAACACATGCCATGATACCTCTTGTGAGTTAAAATGTGTTAGGTTATGTGATCGTACTTGTTAAATGAACCTTTAGTGTGTTAGCTTGTTGTCTTTTGTGCTTTAATAAAAAAAAGTATTGTGTGTGTTTTGCCCTAAATTTTTGGCATGACAGGTATATTCACTTTTGAATCACAATCACTTTATGCTCTTCACTGCTCTGTACTTGGTGGTTTCTCTGCTCATCACCTTCTCTAGAATCTCTAAACATACATGCAATATCCTTCGCATGCATACATACCACATTGATATTTTATTTTTTAATCCATTTATACAACTCTAGAAGTGGTGCTAGGTGTTCTAGAATAATCTCTACAAGCGGTGATAGCATTGGTTACTCCTCCAATGCATATATCATACTTAATTCTCATTTGTAGATCTCACCTTGCAATCATGTTTCAATCTCCAATATTTTTTCATACAATCTCCTCGAGATTTGTAAACTATTTTTTATTTGGTGTCCAGGTTCAATGTACTTAAAGATTCTCCTTGTGTCAGCCTGCTATGCCCAGTAACACATTTTCCTCTAGCTCAGTAACTGACTTCTCTTCTCGGTTCTACCTTGCTCGATGCCTAAAATTTCTTTTCTTTTATCAAAATTACCTATTCCCTTATTTCCTTTACCGAATAGCTTTTCCTGCTTTACCAACTTGTCTTTCCTTCATTACCAAATGACTTTGACAAATAATATGATTTCCTCATTACTAATGACAACCAAAATAACTCTTAGGAGTATCACTCTTGTCATCTAGACTAAACTACAATTGAACAATATTATTTTTGAAACATAAATAAAATTATCTTTCTATAAGTTTTTCACATCTATAATCTTCATCATAAGATCATCTATTCTCAAAACAATTTCAAACTATTGCCAAATCCATCAACTATTTTTTCATGTATGTTATAAAATTAATTAGCATTTTCATTATAGATAGTTATAATATTACTCATATTAGTTGAATGCATGTCAAACATTTTTTTTTGGGGGGGGGGTGGGGGGAGGGGGTGAAAAGTATCATTATATGCAATGGTATAGTGTGATGATTAAATTGTGGTATTGTGATTCTTTCCATCAAGATTCAAACCTCTACTCATAAAGTATTGTTGAGTGCTCATATTAAGGATTGATTCCCCCAAAATGTGGGTTCTCCTATTCATAGTTTCGCTAAGAAGTATTCACCCCTTAAAACTAAACAATATTGAAGAATCATTTAAAATATACCAAGGAATCCAAGACATATGGTTCTCCTAAATGTATAAAATGTTCTACGATATTATTTTACATGTTCCACATGCAAAGATATAATACATAAAAACAATTAGTAGAAGACAAGTTCCTTTCCTTCTCATTTGGAAGTGTCAACAATAAAGGTCTAAAATATGAATAATCTTCATTGGCTTCTCATTTGGAAGCATCAACAATAAAGGTTGAAAACATGGATAACCATCACTAGACTAAAATAGTTGTGAAGGAGGAATCTGACCATAGGAAGAAAAAATGGTTAATTTAGAAATACAAATAATTGAGAAAGTGGAACATCAATTGTCGGGAGTGTCCAAACACTAATGAAGAAATTAAAAAAATTGTAACAAATAAATTTGAGATTGCCACATGGACAAAATAGATTGGATGTAAGAAATCTTACTACATCAAATAACTTAAGAAACCTCAGAACATGCTGAAAAACATATTTAGTAGTGGCTATTAAGGGAAAAATAAAGGTTGTTAGGTGTCAAACCAAGAGATAGACGATTCCCTAGGAAGTTTGGGAAGAGAGAGCTTGAATTATTTTAAGTAAGAGGATGGTGGGAAGGAATGACAATTTATCTCAAAGTGCACAACTTATGAGGATGTCCATATTCAACATAAAAATAACCTAAAATTTTGGCAACCTACATGAATTATTTGAGGAATAAAAAATTAACAAAGAGGCTAACTTCTTGACTAATATCCATAATAGATAGTCCCTTATATTTCTTAGGCTCATAAAGATAGAAATTATCAAACACCTCCACTCTTAACCGTACTAATTTTCACAATCTATCATAGTTGTTTCCAAGTTTCTTCTAGTTCCAATTGTGTTTGATTTTTTGCGTCAACATTTCAAATAACACTCTATGATCCATCATCGGGATGAAAGAAAGCATAAGGAGAAGAATGATGGTAAGTTGCAAATCTCAAGAGGGTAAAAAGAGAGAAAAAAGGTTGAGAGTGAGGAGGTATAATGTCAACCAAGGAATGAGAAGATTCAAGTTAAGCAGCACAAAAAGAGAAGGGAGCTCACACAAGGGTCAACATGATAACAAAAAGGAAAAAGAAGAAAAAAGGTAATATATATATATATATATAGAGAGAGAGAGAGAGAGACAACCTTAAATAAAGAGGCAAAGAAACAAAATATAAGATAAAATAAAACTAACAAGTACTTAATATGTGTAAATCCTAAAATAAAAGAGGACTTAAATAAAAATGATAAAAATACATAAAAATAAAATGCAAATGAAATAAAAAAAACATATGAAAAAATATATAAGAACTAGTGAATATGTATATACTAACAATTATATACAAAAATACATATGAATTTTCGTACATTAGTATTTATGTATAAATTTAGATATGAAAGAACTAAAAATATGGAATTAAGCTAAAGAAATACTAACAAAAAATTCAGAAGCATACCATATGGAAAATCTCTCTCTCTCTCTCTCTCCATATATATATATACATATACATATATATACACATATATATATATATATACATATACATATATACATATACATATATATATATACATATATATATATATACATATACATATATATATACATATATATATAATATACATATACATAAATATATATAAATATATACTATATATATAATATATATATATAATATA
>BSBK01013670.1:0-35785 GCA_027943335.1 Chamaecyparis obtusa | reverse complement strand
TTCTATGCAAATGGTTACAACGGTTTGTAAAACATTTTACCAAGATCAAGGAACATTTAATGTAATGATATTCATTAAATACAATGTATATCTTTTGTAATAGATGATCTAGGTTATCATTGTACACTGTAGATATTAGGGTTATGATTATAGTGTGTAACCTAATTGTGTTAAAGCGACAAAAATAGAACACTATATATTTATTTGTTCGCATCATTATGAGAGAGCTGATATATGAATCACAGAGAACTTGAAGAACTTTGCCTATCTTCAAGTCTATCAATTTATAGAAGAGAACCGAGCATAGTAGAATTCAGTTTGAGCAGTATTAGTAGAGGCTACCGAGCAGATTCAGAGCAGAGATTCATCACAAGTAAGATGATATTTTTATCAAAGCTTATAGATCTATAATAGACAATTGAGTGTCAAACAAGAAGATAAATTCTTATTGCTTTCTGACAATTGTAATAGAGTTTTGGATAAAATCTCTTAACAAAGTAGACTTAACAATCTTATGTAAATATCTTAACCGAGTGCACACTTCATTAGTACTGTGAAAATCCTATAACTAGGTAGATCTAGCTGATTTAACATGTCACTCCTAACAGGGTGAGATCACCAAAAGTGATCAAAACTTGTAGCCCTAACAAGCAAACCTTTTCTATCTGCAGTAGTGAAGAATTTGTGGGTGTCATCCCCACCGTAGTTTTTACCTCTTACAAGGGTTTCTGTGTTACCAAAATACTAGTGTCATGTGATTGTGTTATGAATTTCATGTTGTTTACTTACTTATGTTAAGTGGATAAATGATTCATGCAATTATATTCAAGTCATAGTGGTTGGTTATCACTATTTATAGTATTAGATCTGAAAGGTTTCATAAGTAAAGTTTTGAAGGCACTGATTCACCCCTCCCCTCTCAGTACCTATCTCTCCTAATTCCAACAATTGGTATCAGAGCGTAATTCTCTTATAGAATAGTTTAACCATTGAAGGGTAAAGATCTAAGTCATGGAGAGATACAAGCTTGACAAGACTATTGAGAATCAGAAGATACAAATGCAAATGTATGTGGAACAGTATAAGCAAGCCAAGGACAGACTGAGGAAATTACTGGATGAAAGGAAGAATCTAGCAAGACTACAGAATGAGATTGGTTATCATGAAGAACCTATTGATGACATATTCGAGCACACTAGATCTAGTTCTGGAAGCATCTTTGATGGATCTGAAAGCATAATCACTGATCTATCCGAAAAGAATCAATATTTAACTGATCAAGTGAAAGCACTACAAATCAGTCAAGAATCTCAAATGGTAAGAATGATAGAAAAAATGAACAAAGTAAATCAAGCTGAGAAAGATAGAAATCTAGGAATCGATGACCGAAGACAGATGAGTGAACAACTCCAAACTAAAGAAAGTGAGATACAAAGACTCACTGACCGCCATTTTCAAGTAACTAATCAAGTGATGATTGTGAGTCAAGAAGTAAACTGAGTGAATGCAGAATTGTCAAGAAAACTAGAAGATGTTGCAAGACTTAGAGAAGAAAATGAGAAGCTAAGAAATGAAGTGAAAAGTCAATAGCAGCAAAATGAAATGAAAAAACTTGGTGAGGATAGTTCCAAGAAGATTGATGACTTTTTAACTAATCAAAGAAGATTTGGGAGAAAAGCTAGTATAGGCTACACCGATGAAGGAGAAACATCACAACAAGCTGAACAAGTCAACATCAGTCAAAATCAGAAACCTAAAGTGTTGACATGTTATCATTGTTGGAAACTGGGACATACATCTAATGTGTACAGAAGGAAAGCACAAGGTAAACCTCCTATCACTCCTAAGTTTAATGGATATTGTTATTACTATGGAAAGTTTGGACATCTTGCTTATGAGTGTAGAGCTAAGTAAAATGATCTTGCTAATAATACTAGTATGGAGAAAATATGCTATACTTGTAACAAGCCTAGACACATTGCACGAGACTGCAAGGCAAAAATGAAGCAAGTCTGGACACCTAAGGAGAAACCACAACACAGACCATATCAACTGAAGAGACAAGGTAACTCTTATGTTTGGGATTATAATACATGGACTAACTATGTTGTATGTGGTAGATATGGACACATTGCAGAAAAATGTTATAGAAAGAGTCGGATTGGACAATCAAGAAACTGGAAAAACTCTAGGATGGCTTGTATGCATTGCCATAAGGTTGGTCATTTAAGCAAGAACTACAGAGATCATGCACTAGATGGAAACCATATATTTGAAAGTGGATACACTATTGTTGATATCACAAAGTTAAGGAACACTATGTGGAAGAAGGCATCTAATGAGAATGTTGAGTCAAGTAATGTTGTCGATGAAACCTCATCCACTAGATTGGGTGACATCGGTACCTCCACTTAAGGTGAAATAGGTATGTAAGGGACCGATATTTCAAAAGATCACATTCTTCATATAGTTCCTTATACATAATGTTTTTATACCAAATCAACATGAATAAAGATGCACTATGGTTTAGTTGTCATGAGCTAACAATGTTATACAATCGGTAAAAGAGAGACCGAAAGTTGGTTACCCATTAGTAATCACTACCTAAGATTAACCGAGCATATGTATCAACCAATGAAGAAACCTATGTTAATCAAGTGGATGTAAGTTTTAGTAGTCACTGAGCTGATAGTTGTGTCCTACCAAAAGTTAAATGGAGCATTTATTACATAAGTTTGAGCGGGAACATCAAAAGTCTATAAATACATGGGAATAAAGTTCATTTCTACAATGCGATTTCGAAGAGCGGAGAATTTCAAAGAGCAGAGTTCAAGCTAAAGGATTTTATGAAGGATTCAAGGCTATGCTAGATCAAACTGACATCACTCTTCATGATACTGAGTAAGTTTATTTGCAATCAAACACTTCCTATTATGTTGCTTGCCAAAACCCTAGAATCAATTTATGGCATCTACATTGTCTGCAAGCAAAACTCAAAGTGTTGAAGAGGAAGTTAACCTAATCATTAGGGAAAATTTTGTTGAACCAAAGTTTAAACCACATCCTAAGGTCGCAGCATAGATAGATACAATGGGTGCATTTTCAAGCATACCAGAAAGGGTTTTATTGATAGAAGAAGTTAGGTCTTATATTCATTGCAAAATCAGAGAAGTTGGGGACTTTGAAACAATTGTAGCATATCAACCACTTTGTGGCCCTGATGGAAAAATGAAATCAAACTACCAGAAGATTGAGGAATCAAGTTTATCATATTTTACACACTTGTCACAATTATTCAAATCGGATTGGATCAGAATCATTTTGAGAAGATATCATGATGACAAGTTCTAGCTGGATAAACCAATTGAGGTCACCAAGAAAGTAATCAGTAGGGTTACTGGGCTCCCTACTACTGAAAAGGCTAAGGCTTTTTGAAGTTCCTCACGATTGGATGTTGAGAAGTACACTAGAGCACAATGGGATGGTTGGGCATTAAAGATTTCAACTATCAAGGACCCAGCAGTAAAATTTGCAGCACATGTGATCGGGTATAAGCTATTTCAATCAAGTAGACTCAACAGTGTACCTTGCAGCGTAGTAGACATGGTGCACAAAATTGTGGTGAAAGGTCACCAAGTTGATCTTGCCGAGGTACTGCTACATCAACTCCAAGAGAATATGAAGACTATAAGGAAAAAGAAATCTAACACATGTAAGTACAGATCTCTACTTGCATGCATATTCTTCTATTTCCAAAAGTTTGTGCCTGACACCAATAAAGTAAACTAGATACCAGATGTACTGATAACAAAATAGATTGGTGAAATGATGAACAAGTTAGGAGACAAGTTGAATGTAGAGTTTAATGCTTACTTCACTGAATTTCAAACCAAAATGTAAACGAGAAGCAGAATTATGAGGGAATTAGTATAGAAATTTGAATATGAAATATGTTTTGTCTTAGACACCAATTACACCATGATAAAAGAAGTTGAACCTAGGATAAAATGGTTGGCACTGATGGGATATGAGATGAATCATGATTTTGCACTGAAATCTATTAATGCACTACTTGCAGTACTAAAGGATCCCATAGCCACTAGGTTCAGAGTATATGAAGAAGCTAAATCTAGGATATCTACTAATATTGAGATCGGTAAAATTCACAAAAAGTTAAAGAAAATGAAGAAGGATCTCACTACCAAATATGGAGATAAGTCAGAAACATCTAAAGGGATACTAGTTGAATAGGAAACCGAAGGTTAGCTACAATTAGCCGACAAACCATATGATAGTGAGGAGACTGAGTCAGACAAAGAAGTAGATCCTACGCAGGTTCCTCCACCTGAAATTCCTACAAAGATGCAGTCACTGATACATGAAGGTATGAAGACATGTTCATCAACTACAACACAACCTACTGAGAAAGAAGAAGCTATAAAAGTAACAAAAAGAAGAGTAGCTACATCAACGAAGAAATACATAAAGAGAAAGAACAAGAAAGTAGCTAAGGCACCGAATAAAAAGAGGAAATACATAAGATATAAGCAAGATTTAGAGGATACAGAGATAGAGGATGATATAAATCAATTCAAAGTGGTCAGTAGCAAGACCAAAACAATAGATGAAGTTATTGAGGATATAATTGAACATGGAGACCTCGCCGATCCTTTTCTAGATAGATTTGACAAAATGTCAAAGGAAGATCAAACTAAAATTGAAGAGGCTATCATCCAGATGATGATAAAGTTTAAGAAATTTCCAATGGAGTTTGCATGTGCCTTATTGAAGAAATTGGATGATATAATTACTGACAAATGGGCTGTTGCATTAGACACCGAGAAGAGAAAGAGAGAACACTCTCTAGTTCGGGCAGCCACATACTTAAGCTTTGGGCAAGTCAGTGAATACTTGACCAAGTACCAAGAAAGATTTATGATCAAGAATAGAGCCTTAATGATCATGGATGACAATGTAGAAGATATGGATGTCACTACAGATTTTATATGGACATCAATTCTGAAAGCAGAAGAAAAAGTTGAGCAACAAGCATTTTTAAACCTGTCTAAGAAGAGATAAAATTCTAAGGGAAAAGGCATTTACATTGATGAAGGACCAGAAAAGAAATCAAAGAGAACTGGTATATCAGTTACCGAGGCAATCAATATCATCGAGGACAAGGAAGAAATGAAAGTTTCACAGGATGCACTAGACAAAGTTGAAATCCAACTGGAAAAGAAAATCGATGATGATGTACTCATTGTAGACATCACACGTGGTGATCCTGATGACCAAGATGATGAAGATGTAAATATTGCACCAAACAAAGATGAAGCACAAGACACTGACAGTCTATTTACATCACTATTGGGTGAACTTCCTGTACTTGCTGAAGCAGCATACATTCTCTCCCAAGAACAACCCGAGAAAATCAAGATACAACTAGAGATCAACACATAGAAAAACTTGCAGAGAAAGATGAGCCTACACATATAGAGGCACCTTCCACTGAACCAAAGGAAACAGATGCAACAAAGGACACACAAGAACCATAGGCAACCGAGGTGATTCCACCAAACACCATAATCAAGACACCTACTACAAAAACCAAGACCACCACTACCGAGGAGCAGAAGAAGGAAGAACAAGTGCAAATAGGGAAGGACACTCCAAAGACTGGAGATAGATCCATTACTATCATAGAGAAGAAATCACCCCTAGCATAGAAGAAGAAGAAGAAAGGAAAAGGGCCGGTCACCCTAGATGAAGTGATTATTTTACCTGAGTGTGACCCGAGGACCCTGAGCCTTGAGGAATTGAGTAAATATGGGGAATTATGTTCATGAAAGGTAGTGCAAGAGAAACTAAAGCAAGAGCACAAAAGAAAAGAAGTACTAAATGATGTACGAGATATCCTCCAATAGGTAGTACCTAAGATACACATTGATGAGGATACACCGATTATAGATCAACTTGCTACACTAGTAGAGAAGATCAATGCCCCAAACACCAATGCTGATAAAAGAATTGAAGAAAGGGCAGAATCCAAAATATAACACAAATTAGCAGAGAAAATCAGCCAAGAAGTGGAAATACTTAAGGTCAAATTATCTGAGATCATTACTAACACAAAATCCATCACCCAGACCATTTGTCAATACTTATTGAAGCTATGTACTCTAGACATCTTCACTGTTGAAGTTAGTGAAAAGCTCAAAGGCTTAGAAGCAGAAATACAGTTGAGTACCAATGTAGCTATCACCGAGCCACATGCTTTCCTAAAGCATATTCACTAAGTTTAGGAACTCCGGGGGTTGATAGAAGATTTGAAGAAACAAGAAGGGCACTTAACAGATAAGGTTACTGAGTTGCAGACTGAACTCATTCAAAACCTCAAGATGTTTGAAGCCCTCATTGTCAAAGCCGAGCTATTAGTTTCAACACTAGAAATTTTGGTGTTAGAAAACATCTTTGACATGCATGCACAAGTCAGTCTTGAGCACATTTCTCTCACCAACTTGAAAGAGGAATGGGAAAACCTCTTGGAGTCACCAAAGAAAACCCATCAGTCAATTTTTGATAAACTGTGAGTCTACTACCTGAATTTTGTATTTGGCATTACTATCAAAAAGGGAGAAAACAATGTATCAGATGTTATTATGCCAAATATTATGTACATGGATGCTATGCATACTATATTATCAGGAGCATGTACCAAGGAGGAGTACTTCATACTTCAAATTTTTTTTTATTTGTATATGGCAGAGATATAAGGAGATATAAGTCACATAGAGATTTTTGTTTTTATACATTCGTAGTTTTGATACTAATGCCAAAGGGGGAGATTGTTATCTCTATTGAGTCTTCTAAGGTTGTCATTAGTACCAAAGGTATGTATAGATATCGGTCGGTTACTTACAATGAACTAATCGGTAACATAAAGAAGAACAAACTAGTCGGTAAAGCCTATACACTGAGCAGCAAACAATTTACCGAGTACCAGCAAACATCGACATTGACAGACAGTAAACACTAAGCATCACAGTATACACTGATTAGTTTACACAGTGTTTACCAAGGATCATAGGAAATGACATAGTAATCAGAAATGGCACATTATTCTATGCAAATGGTTACAACAGTTTGTAAAATGTTTTACCAAGATCAAGGAACATTTAATGTAATGATATTCATTAAATACAATGTATATATTTTGTAATAGATGATCTAGGTTATCATTGTACATCGTAGATCTTAGGGTTATGATTATAGTGTGTAACCTAATTGTGTTAAAGCGGAAAAAATAGAACACTATATATTTATGTGTTCGCATCATTTTGAGAGAGCTAATATATGAATCACGGAGCACTTGAAGCACTTTGCCTATCTTCAAGTCTATCAGTTTACAGAACATAACCGAGCATAGTAGAATTCAGTTTGAGCAGAGGCTACTAAGCAGATTCAGAGTAGAGATTCATCACAAGTAAGGTGATATTTTTATCAGAGCTTATAGATCTGTAATAGACAATTGAGTGTCAAACAAGCAGATAAATTCCTATTGCTTTCTGACAATTGTAATAGAGTTTTGGATAAAATCTCTTAACAGAGTAGACTTAATAGTCTTATGTAAATCTCTTAACTGAGTGCACAATTCATTAGTGTTGCTAAAATCCTATAACTAGGTAGATCTAGCTGATCTAACATGTGACTCCTAATTGGGTGAGATCACCAGAAGTGATCAAAACAAGTAGCCCTAATAGGCAAACCTTTTCTATCTACAGGAGTGAAGAATTTGTGGGTGTCATCTCCACCATAGTTTTTACCTTCTTACAAGGGTTTATGCATTACCAAAATACTTGTGTCATGTGATTGTGTTATGAATTTCATGTTGTTTACTTACATATGTTAAGTGGATAAATGATTCATGCAATTATATTCAAGTCATATTGGTCGGTTAACACTGTTTACAGTATTAGATCTAAAAGGTTTCACAAGTAAAGTTTTGAAGGCACTAATTCACCCCTCCCCTCTCAGTACCTATCTGTCCTAATTCCAACATGGCTTTCGAAAGTCCTTAAGAAACTCTAATGGAAGTTTATAATTATGAATATATTCCTAACCTAAGCTAACAATGGTAGAATCTCCTTCTTTTATTGGATGTTTCCTTTTTTACAGGTCATACATGAAGTACAAAAGCAACAAGTCATTCCTCTAAGCTGCTATCCTCTTTAAGGTCTAAGGTCTAAGGGATCTTAGAGGAGAAAGTGTTTCAAATTAATCTAAATCACCTCCTTTCTAGAACATGCAATTCATTTCTTTAATCAGTTTTTACGATCAGTATCTAGGATATCAATAGTGTAGTCTACCTCAGGATATAAGATATCATCGTAAATTTTAAAACCCAAACAATAGAGAGTTAGGTTAAATTCTACGAGCAAAAGGGAAAACTGATTTTAAAGTTTTTTTGGCACTAGTCACAACAAGCTCTTTTCTATTTCTATTTTTAGGATAAACAAAACTTTGAAATGTAAGAATTATCACGTTTCCTATTTTTTAGAATAGCCTCTTGTAATACTAATGGGGATCCTGCCAATAAGTTGAATTGCAATAGGTTAGGTTCAAATTAAAAGGATAAACTGAAGAAAGAAAGAAGGCTCTCTATCCTCACGGGAACAAAGAAAGTCATCTCCATCAATCAAGAAAAAATAGACAAACATACAATACTATATACCTTTGTTTCATTTAATATTGTAATAGGAGGGAATGCCCTCTTAATCTTCATGTATGAGAATTCAGACTAAGGTCTCAAGGAAGGCTTAAGGTTTTCTTAACCCCACTCTTTCCTACCAGCGCTTGCACTGAGCAGGGTTTTTGTAATAAGTTTTTGATAAATAAAGTTTCTTGGCTTCGACCTTTTACCAAAAAAATAAAAAATAAATTTTTTTTTATAGATTTTAAAAAAACATTTCTCTACAATAATTTGATTAAATTAGATACAAGTAAAATTAAATAATTACAATATATATTACCACATATATGAATAGAGATTTAAAAATACCTACACATAACTCATTAAAGTTTATAACGTTTATCGAAAGAGACTATAAATGGGATGGTATATCTCTATAGTACATTTATAAATATAGATCCTAAAAGTATTCAAACCAACTAAAACATTCAAATCCTTTAATTACAAAACTCAATTAGCTAGTAAGAAAATTTAATTTTAATTCAATTTTCACGTTCAATTCTATTTTTTTTGTTGTGTTTTTCAATATTTATAGATTTCTAAACTTTTAATATACAAGATCAAACTGGAGTTTAACATAAGCTTATTATGAATATTAAAGTTTGACATTATGACTGTTAAAGTTTGACTTATTTACAATGTCCGCATTTTTTAATTCAAATTTTTCAATTATTAAAATAAATTTTAATTGAAGTTTATGACGATCATATCTTCTCAAGTTATAAAAATTAAATAATAAATCATTTAAGCATATCATCTTACTTAAAAGTCTACTTATCAATAAAAAATTGAATATCTAAAAATAAATGATGAACAAGATTTAAAAAATTATAACAAATACTGGACACATGCACAAACATTCTAAACAAATAAGCAAGCATGATAGTAATAACAAATACTCCACATGCACGAACATCGAAACAAACATGATAGTAATAACAAATACTCCACATACATGAACATTCTAAACAAATAAGCAAGCATCTATAAATAACTGATAGTAATAACAAATACTTCACATGCCAAAACATTCTAAACAAATAAACAAGAATCTATAAATAACCGATAGTAATAACAAATATTCCACATGCACAAACATAATAATAAGAGGCACTATTTATACAACCGACCACCCTGCTTATAATAACAGGTGACCGTCTATACAACCCACTAAAACACCCTCATTAGACAGTTATAAACCATTTATTAATTAAATAAAAAATAAAAAATAGTTGTATTACGATTTGTTTAAATAATAAATTTTAAAAAATAGTCTTATCAAGTACGTTTTGTGGGCTGTATAGCCATTTCGATAATAACACATGCATAGAAATATCTATAAATATATACATGCTAAAAACAATAGAACCTACCAAAACCTTTTTAAATCATTTGCATTTCTCACGCCAGTGTATCATAGTAGTCCCTTAATTTCATTCATAATAGATTTCAACAAAATCTCTCAGCTTTAAATTTGGTGCATGATGGCTAAGGTGAAGAGGGATTTAGTTTGCATAAGGGAAGAGTGGGTACATAACTTAGATGAAGAATTAAAGTTGATCAGAAAAGTGGTAGCTCAATACTCATATGTAGTCATGGATACAACATTCCTGGAGTTGTGATCAAGCCAAATGAGAGATTCAGTTATCACACCATGAGAGCCAATGTGGACAACCTCAAATTGATGCAATTGGGCCTCACTTTCTCAGACGAAAAAGGAAATCTAGCAGACTGTGGAACAGGTCACCACTGTGTTTGCCAATTCAATCTCAAGGAATTCAATCCCAATCAAGATATTCATGCCTTCGATACAATCAAGCTGCTGAGACAGAGTGGTATTGATTTCACCAAAAATAACAAATTCGGTATCAATTCAAATCTTTTTGCTGAGCTTCTCCTTTCATCTGGCATTGTTTTGAATGAGAATGTCAAATGGGTTATTTTTAATGGTGCTTATGATTTTGGGTATCTATTAAAACTTCTGATTTGCAACAAGCTTCCTTATACACAAGAGGGATTTTTGAGTCTGATGAGAATGTATTTCCCAAGTGTATATGATGTTTAGCATATGATCAGGTTCTGTGATGGACTGTATGGAGGTCTTAACAAAGTTGTTGAGCTGCTTAAAGTAGAGAGAATTGGAACATGCCACCAAGCAAGGTCTGATAGCCTACTTACTTGCTCTGTTTCCATGGACAATTATACAAATATGTTATATGGAATGGGTCTAGAGAGCTACAACTATTGATATTGGACATAGAATTTGTGTCTACAGTACATAGTAATTAAAAATATGATTTCTGCTCACTAACTTATTTCCTATTTGTAACTCTATACTTCATTTTTGTACATAATTGGAAATAGTTAAAAATGACAAATGAACATATCCTTGATAAAATATGAGATATCTCATTTTCTTTGGTATAAAGGCACTGTTTGCTACTAATATTATGTTAAATATTATCCTTTAAGGCAACAAAGCCAATGGTATATGCTTCCCTGACACATCAAATCCATATTGTTGAACCAATAACAATCACTCTACATTAAGTGACAAGAAATGGGCTTGTAGATCACTTGTAGAATCACTAATCAGGATCTTACCCAAATTATCTCTCTAAATGACAAAATTAAAGATGACCCATTTTCAAAAAGGCCATCGAACAGTAAAATTGGCACTCATCAGACACAGATTAGAGACATGAGAAACCCCACTATGAAACCCTCAATGCCGAAACACATAAAACATGTAAAAGCACACACTCAACAATTTTTTAAGATTAATGTTTTATTTAGTCTAGCCAATTATAGGTATTTGGGCTCTTTATAGCAGAGATACCAAAGGTGACTCACCCTCTACTCCTCAGATAGAATTCTGATTTCTGTGGTATTTTTTACAAGGAGCTCATTTGAGTTGGATCATGTTTCAGATGAGAACCAAACCCTCGAAATACGTAGATGAAAAAAAATGTTATGGTTTCCCTTTTTGCTTTCACTTATCTAGTTTTTTTAATTATGGTCAATCCATACTTGATATACCCTAAAAAAATTGGAACTATATTTTTCTTTATTTCAGCATTAGCGAGTTTTCTGGAAAATATTATTTAATAGCTCTATACTTATAATCATTGAATTTTGTTGATGATGATATATTACTTCCAAGAGCTTAATCGTTGTTGTTACTGCAGAATTCCTCCAACTTGGCACTACGCCAATTACCATAAAATATCCCAATACTTTGATACTGCCCAAAAAAAAACTTCTAAATTGAGTTGTTCCTCACAAACACTCGGTGCATTTTGGGATTCTAAGTTTTTTTCTAGGTTATGAGGTTGTGAGTTATGATTGCCTATGGTTTCCTTCTCTAATTTCTTTTCTTGATTTTTTTGCTCTTATTTCACATTATTCTCGATAGTTCCCAATTTGGTTGGACACCCCATTATATAAGATGTTTATCCATTTTCCTTTTCATTCCCCAAGTATCCTTTATATATCTACATATGACTTAATTGGTACTGGATTTAAGGATGCGAATATTATGGTTCTAAGATTTATCACTTATTGTTTCATTTGAGTAATCTCTTTTTGTATTTGGACCTACTGCAACTCCAACATAGTCTACAAGTTGTGACCAATTGGTGGTATCTTACCTTTGTATCATAGGAAGGTTATAATGGAAGATCAAGACAAGGAAAACCAGCATCCTCTATTGGAAGATACATAGAATCTTACAGCCCAAGGTGTTTCCTTGGAATATATGGAAAGAGGTATTGACAACATAATTTTGGAAGTGGTCGATGCTAAGTTTGATGAGATTGGGAGGCAAGAGGATCCAGATTATGGCCTTGTGTTGGGACATATGGATAAGTCTCCTAAAGGTATCCTTTCTCCCCAATCCCAAACTTGTTCCATAGTGAAAACTATTGCAAATTCAGCCCTGTTGAAAGTGTCTTCCTCTGGGAAAAAACCAATAGGAAAACCTAAAGGTGGGAGTAAGATAGCTCAGGAGATTGCTTTAGGTGTGCAGAAAACTCTGAATTTTGAAAATTCTCTTACAAATGGCAAACAGGATATAGTTGACACTTCAGGTGTGAAGAATAATTAGAATTTGGAGAAGTCTTCTAGGAAGTGCAAAGAGGATGCAATTAAGTTTATTGCTTTGCTAAATAAATGGGAAGGAGAGCGGTAGGCTCTTCGAGGCCAAGATGAGGATTTTATCTTGGAATGTTAGTGGTATTAATACCCCTAACAAGGCTCATCTCATCAAAGATTATATTTTCACGAGTAGGGAAGATTTGGTTATGCTACAGGAAACTAAGTTATCAGTAGTCAATGGTGAGAAGGTTTTTAAATCTTGGAAGGGCTGGTCTTATTCCCTCTCTCCATCTTTAGGTGCTTCTAGAGGTCTGGCTTTTCTTTGGAAATTGAATAGGTGCCAGCTTGTGGTACTTTCATCCGATCCTAATTGGATCTTGGCACAGGTCAACATATTCAACCTTTCTTTTGGTCTGTTTAATATATATGGACCTAACTCAGTTGTTGGAAAAGAAAGACTTTGGAATTCTTTATCTCATTCCCTCGCTAGTTTGGGAAACTCAAAAGTTATCTTGGGTGGTGAGTTTAATGCCACTTTAGGTGTCAAAGATAAAATTGGAGGGATGGATCCTTCCCTGAGATTCAGTCTTAGTTTTAGAAATTTCATTGATGGAAACATGATTGTGTGCCTCTTAATGCCAAGTTCTCATGGACTAATAGAAGGAAAGGTAATCAGTTTGTTGGTGTTGGACTTGAAAAATTTCTACTTAACCCACATTGTGTTCTGGATTAGGGTTATCCAAACTCTAATATCATTTCTTTGACAGGGTCTAACCATTTTGCAGTTTCCCTAGAGCTTCAATTTCAATCAAATATTTTTAGACCAAAGCTATACTTCAAAGTGGAAAGGATGTGGTTTCAGGATCCTATCTTTTTAACTTTATAAAGTCATTGGTGGGATCAATGCCCTTTTGTGGTTGGCTCCATAATCTTTCAGCTGTGCAAGAAACTCTCCTTCATCAAAGAAAAAAACAAGGAATGGAATAACTCATGTTTCAGTAACATTTTCACACTTAAGAAAGAATTGCAAGATCAGCTTGAGTTTTTGAATCAACATGTTATTCTTCATGGTATTTCCTCATAAGTTTTTGATATTCAAGCCTCTCTTAATCTAGAGCTAGATGAGGTCCTATTTCGGGAAGAGTTGTATTGGAGGCAGCGATCTAGAGAACTTTGGCTAAAAGAAGGTGATCATAATACTGCCTTTTTTCATGCTGCAGCTAAAATCAAATGTTATAAGAATGTGATCTTTCAGATCTAGGACCAAAAGGCTATTGTCCTCAAAACACAAATGGAGATTCAATCTGAGGCAATTTCTTTTTTCGAATCCTTATTGAACACCGAGCCTGATTCTAGCCCCTTATATAATGGTAACATCCTTGACTACATTCCAAACCTAGTTTCTGGTGCAGATAATGACTTCTTATGTCATCCTTTTTCTTTGGAGGAAGTTCATATAGCAGTTTTCTCTATGGCGATTGATAAAGCCCCTAGCCCAGATGGCATCACACCTTTACTATTCCAAAAGTGTTGGGATTTTATGGGGAATGACATTATGAAAGCATTGGAAGAATCGAGAATTCATGGTTGCATGGTCAAATAGTTCAACAACACCTTCTTAACTTTAATTCCCAAGTGTGATAGCCCTTCTACTTTTGCAGACTTCTGTCATATTTTCCTGTGTAACACAATATAAAAAATCTTCACAAAATCAATCTCTACCAGACTGGGCTCCATCATTCCTAGAATTATTTCAGATGAATGGGGTGGTTTTGTGTCGGGTAAGGATTCAGTTCATGGTGCTCTTATTTCCCGTGAGGTCTTACATTCTATTAAGTCAGAAGGCTCTAGACTATGATCATCAAGATGGACATGATAAAAGCCTATGATTGTGTTAGCTGGTCTTATCTTGGAATAGTTATTGCTTAAATTTGGATTTATCCGAAAATGGGTTAAATGGATCATGTCATGTGTGAAGGGACCTAAATTTTCAATTTTGGTTAAAGGGTCCTCATGTGGCTTCTTCTCTGCATCTTGAGGGATTAGGCAAGGGGATTCTCTTTCCCCTTTCCTTTTCATCATTATGGCAGAAGGACTTAGCAGGCTGATTTCTCATAACAAATCTTTGGGCCTTTGGACTGGTGTCCCAATTTTGTGCTCTCACATTTTGATTACCCACACTCTTTTTGCGGATGATTCATTACTATTTGGTCAAAGCTCAATTCAAGAGGCACGAGTCATCCTTCTCACGTTGCAAGAATATTGTCTTGCTTCAGGCCAAAAGATTAACCCGTCGAAGTCAAAGATTTTATTCTTCAACACTAGTCCAAGGGTCCAACACGATATTTCTCAACTTATGGGTTTCTCAGTGGTGGATATGCCTTGTAAGTATTTGGGGATTCCTTTTTTTCAAGGTGCAGGTAGGGCCTCCTTTTGGGAAAATATTATTTCTTCTATCAAGGATAGAATCTCATCTTGGAAGGCACACTGGTTGTCATTTGCAGGCAAGATCTTGCTCATTAAATTAGTGCTAAGCTCCATTCCGAACTACATCATGACAGTTATGCTGGCTCCAAAAGGTGTTTGAACTCCATTAGAAAATGCCTAATAGATTTCATTTGGAGAGGTAATCTTCATGATAAGCCCAAAATTCCCCATGTAGCCTAGGATACCATGTGTAACACAAAAGATAATGGTGGTATGGGTCTTCATAGCCTTTATGAAAGAAATTTAAGCCTAGGTGCTAAATTAACATGGAAATTATATGAGATTCCACAGTCCTTGTGGGCTTCTATAATTAGGTATAAATATCTAGATGACAAGGATCCAGCTCATATTTTCACAATCTGTAATCCCCCACAGGGTCAGTTATGTGGATTTTTGTCACCAGTTCTTGGAAGGTAAGTCTGCCTCATCTTTCATGGCTTATCAACTCAGGTAATAAGACCTCCTTCTGGATTGATTCGTGGAACGAGCTTCCACCTATTGCTAACTCCTCCACATTGGATCAGATCAGAGTTCTTCTGGAAAAGTCATGGGGCCATAAAGTTATGGATTACCTTTCTATAAAGTTCATAGTTTACTTTAAAAGGACACATTGGAAAGATTTCTCAGGTTTACCAGTTCCTGAGGATCAGATTGACAACTTACATTCTATATTAGATCAAAGGCCAATCTGCTATTCAGATGACGATGACAGGCTCATATGGACAAAGTCTTCAAATGGTCGGTATTCTGTTAAAGAAGGCTATAGAGGTCTAACAAATCCTTCTGGAGTAGGGAGTAATATTCAATTCAGATTTTTTTGGCATTCAATAGTTCTCCCTAAGGCAGGTTCCTTTCTCTGGTTAGTCTTACATAATAGGATACTTTCTAGCAATTGAATTCAAAGACTGGGTATCGCTAAAAGCTTTCAGTGTGTTTTATGTTGCAAATTCCATGAGGACACTAACCATCTTCTTCTTCTATGTGATTTTGCTCAAGAAATTTGGTCTTGGATCCTTAATAGACAAAGGTGGCAAGGTCCTCTTCCCTCCACATTACACTCTTTTAGCCTAGTGGCCTTTCTTATATACAGATTACTTTTTTGTAATGGTATGGAGAGTTATCTGAGCAACAGTAGTTTGGAGTATCTGGTGGGAGAGAAATAAACAAATTTTCAGAAAAGAATTTAACTCAGTTTTTGTGGTTTGTAATATTATTGAGAAATCAGTATTAGAAACGGTTAATGCAGGAGTTAGCAAAAGTAAATCTTTGTCTTCCACTTTCACATCACATGATTCTAAGCTTCTCAATTCCTAGCCTTTGATTCAAATTCCATTCAAAGGAGTGCTGGTGGGGAAAATGAAAAAATAGGACCTTAGGAAAGATGTCAAGTGGCAACCTCCAGATGAACAGTTCATGAAAATAAAATTTGATGGGGCGTTAAAAGGGAACCCACAAGTATCAAGTGTTGGTGTCATTTTCAGGGATCATGGGGCTAATATCATCCGGGCTGCCTCTTTTCAAATTCCTTGTGGGTCCATCAATCTTGCAGAGGCTAGAGCCTTACTTTTGGGTGCTCAGATGGCAGTGGATTTGGATATTAAGAATATTCAATTTGAGGGAGATTCTCAATTGGTTACTTCAGCCTTACTGTCAAATAATGCTACTAGTTGGGAGATTAAGTACATTGTCAAAGAAATTTCTAAATTATTATCGTTGTTAGAAGAATTCAAAATATCCCATTGCTATAGGGAAGCTAATATGATGGCAGATTGGTTGGCCAATCGTGGTGTCATTATAGCAAATGGATCAAATGTTTGGGATCATTCTCAATTGTTCAATTTGATGAGAGAGTCAAATTCTAAGGATCTTCTTAGAGCCGAGCTCCTCCATCCTCACAGAAGCTGACTTGTTCCTCTATTGCCAAAGTATACTTTTGGTTTGTTGGCAATGATTGGAGAGATTTTAGATTGGTTAATAGATGAAAATTGGAGTTTAGTGATGTTTAGCTTTAGTTCGGTCAGTTTATGACTTTTATGCATCCGGCTAATCTGTAGGAGATGGAGGTTTTCTCCTTCTTCTTTTGGGGCCTCTGGCCTGGTTGGGTTCTCTTGGGACTTTTTCCATATGCAAATTTCATTGCATCTGCCATGATAGGGGGCTTTCTTGCTATCTTCTTTCTCCCTTGAGTGTTTAGCTTTAGTTCGGTCTATTTATGACTTTTATGCATCGAGCTAATCTATAGGAGATGAAGGTTTTCTCCTTCTGCTTTTGGGGGCTCTGGGCTAGCTGGGTTCTCTTGGGACTTTCTCCATATGCAAATTTCATTGCATTTGCCATGATAGGTGGTTTTCTTACTGTCTTCTTTCCCCTTTGAACTTTTCTGAAGCAGGTTAATAAAGTTATAATGGCTTGACCATTTTTATCAAAAAAGAAAACAAAATATATTCTTCTCCCATATAACCCAACTACTTTAGACACTGAGTTTTTCAATTAAAGAGTCCCTAAGATTATCCCTGGGATTCTTCAGGCTGTAGGCCCAAGGAATTTTGAGTTATAGTGAAGGAAATTTACTGTATAAAATTTTGAATAAGCATAAAGCATAGTTGATTTCTTTGTATTGCAATCCTTGCATATTCATACCTTAGCAAAGGGGTGCTTATAAGGGCAGTTGAAATTATATTGGTTACAGAAGCACGGTTATTTCTTTTAATCAGGGCGGAGTTTGATGATGACTCCTTACCCTGTAAAAAAATTACAAATGAATCCCAATTACGACAGGAATCTGGAAACAGTAGTTTGCCATCCCCTGCAGCCAAAATAGATCAAAGTTTTTCAAGTTCTTCACACAGCTCTGAAGTCATTAGCCTTTAATTCTAGGGAAGGCTAATAGAAAATTTAAATTTAAATTTTTACCTTAAAATAGAAAGTAAAATCATTATAAAAACTAAAAACTCAAATGTAATAAATTAAAAAATAAGAAGTTAATTGATCTATTTATTATAATTTATGATTAAAAAATAGCTAAATGTAAAATAAACTATTAAAATTTAAATATTAATAAAAATAATACTTTAAAATAATTCGTAATAAAAATGTCTAAAATTTAAAAATAATCAAATAAAAATAAAACTAGTTTTTAAATTGATTAAAATTGATATAAATAAAAATTGTAGAAAAAAAAATATTACAAATAATTAAAAAAATATAATAGTAAGAACATAAAAATTATTAACTAATATTTAGCGACTAGAAAGACAATGATTTCATAAATGGGGGAGATTTCAATGCGATTGTTCACCTTTCTATAAACTAAATCTATAAATTAAAGAACATCCTAAACAAGTAAGCAAACATCTATAAATAACTGATAGAAATAAGCAAATAAGCAAGAATAAGCAAGAATGATAGTAATAGCAAATACTCCACATGCACGAACATTCTAAACAAATAAACAAGCATGATAGTAATAACAAATACTCCACATGCATGAATATTCTAAACAAAAAAGCAAGCATCTATAAATAACTCATAGTAATAACAAATACTTCACATGTCCGAACATTTTAAACAAATAAACAAGCATCTACAAATAACCTATAGTAATAACAAACACTCCACATTCACAAACATAATAATAACAGGCACCACAGCCGACTAAAACATCCTATTAAACAGTTATCAACCATTTATTAATTAAATAAAAAATAAAAAATAAAAAACAGTTGTATTATGATTTTCTGTTTAAATAATAAATTTTAAAAAATAGCCTTAACGAATAGGTTTTGTCGGCTGTATAGCCATTTCGATAATAACACATCCATAGAAATATCTATAAATATATACACCTTAAAAACAATAGAACCTGCCAAAACCTTTTTAAATCATTTGCATTTCTCGTGCCACTGTGTCATAGCAGTCCCTTAATTTCATTCAGAACAGATTTCAACAAAATCTCTCAGCTTTAAATTTGATGCATGATGGCTAAGGTGAAAAGGGATTCAGTTTTCATAAGGGAAGTGTGGGCACATAACTTGGAAGAAGAATTTATGCTGATCAGAAAAGTGGTAGCTCAATACTCATATGTAGCCATGGATACAGCATTCCCTGGAGTTGTGATAAAGCCAAATGAGAGATTCAATTATCACACCGTGAGAGCCAATGTGGACAACCTCAAATTGATCCAATTGGGCTTCACTTTCTCAGACGAGAAAGGAAATCTGCCAGACTGTGGAACAGGTCGCCACTGTGTATGGCAATTCAATCTCAAGGAATTCAACCCCAATCAAGACATTCATGCCCCTGATTCAATCAACCTGCTGAGACAGAGTGGTATTGATTTCACCAAAAATAACAAATTGGGTATCCATTCAAATCGTTTTGCTGAGCTTCTCCTTTCATCTGGCATTGTTTTGAATGAGAATGTCAAATGGGTTGTTTTTAATGGTGCTTATGATTTTGGGTATCTGTTAAAACTTCTGATTTGCAACAAGCTTCCTTATACACACGAGAGATTTTTGAGCCTGATGAGACTGTATTTCCCAAGTGTATATGATGTTAAGCATATGATCAGGTTCTGTGATGGACTGTATGGAGGTCTTAACAAAGTTGCTGAGCTGCTTAAAGTGGAGAGAGTTGGAACATGCCACCAAGCAGGGTCTGATAGCTTGCTTACTTGCTCTATTTTCATGAAGTTGAAAGAGGGATTTCCCAACATATCCATGGACAATTGTACAAATATCTTATATGGATTGGGTCTGGAGAGCTGCAACTATTGATATTAGATATGGAATTTGTGTCTACAGTACATAGTTATTCCAAATATGATTTTCTGCTCGCTAACTTGTGGCCTATTTGTAACTTTGTACTTCATCTTTGTACACAACTGGAAACAGTTAAAAATGACAAATGAACATATCCTTCATACAATATCATATAACTCGTTTTCTTTGGTATAAAGGCACTGTTTGCTACTAATATTGTGTCAAATATAATCATTGAAGGCTACGAAGCCAATGTTATATGCTTCCCTAATGCCAAAGGCTAACACGCAGAAAGCAGATGTGAATATGAGGAGGAATATAATTTAGGTCTATAATTTGAATGTCGTTGGGTAACAGCTATGCTTTTTTTCTGGTTTGCTTTTTAAAATTGTCTCATCTGTTAATATACACAACTATTTTGCTCCTTTTCTATACAAATTGAGTGCTGTTAGAAGCGGAGTAACCGCTACGCTTTCTTCTGTTTTTTTTTTAAATTAATGGTCATGCTCAAGCAAAGCAAACTCATAGTAATGGTTATTGGCTTTCAAATATAATGTAAATCAAAGACTGTAGCTATCATTATTCATGTTCGAATCTTAGAATCCAAATTAAATCTTTATTCAACGATCTTCTGATAAATCTGTATTAACATTTTGGATAGACATTACACTTTCTTGTTTTCAATTACCTTATTCATGCTACTGTTGTGCTAGTTGTACCACTGCCTCACACCAAATACCCTGGAACCCCAACCTCAGTCTCTAAAAAGAAAACTTCTCCATTTCCTTCAACACATGCTGGTAGGCCTCAAAAAAAGCACTGGTACAACTAGCACAACAGTAGCATATAACAGATCTGTGCTATTTGACTTTGTAATTGGCATTACTCTAAAAAGCTACTTTCTTTTGCTTTTCCAGAGATTCTGCAGGGATCACCCTATCAGCAGTACGCATAACAAGTAAAGCTCTATCTGGTACTATGACAGACTAATTTAATGGAACAGAGTTTGCATATGAAAATGCATTGTGGAAACCTCACTGTAGAAGGGAAACTGAGAAAAATCATTTAAAAGTAGACAAAAAAGTACAAATAATTTTCAATGAGAAAACAATATTTACCAGGATGTTCTCTATGCAGAACGGTGACTTATACAAACTTTGAGGTCGAAAATATTTTCCAGAGAAATTATCTGCATTCTTTTCTTTCTCGCCCTCAAATTACATGCACTTTACAGTTAAACATTTATTTTCTTTGATTTCTCTGTCAATTTGAATCAAACACATTTTACAGTTAAACATTTATTTTCAAGGACCGAGACAAGGCTCAGGGCCAAGGGCTCCCAAGTAAGGAAAAAATATAATGTTTTTATCTCCCACAGTTGCAATATCTGATAATGCAACTTAGATTTTGATTATGACCATTTGAAACATAGGGTGATATCTAAACTCCAAGATTTAGATTTAAAAAGATTAAATATAAAGTTAAATTAATTAAATAAAAAGTTAAACTAATAAAATCAATTTCAAATATTGTTCATTACCTATTTAATATAGTTTGAAATTGAGGGGTTTTTAAAATTTTAATTACAAAATTTAAACACTGGTTAGAGAATAGAGTCCCCATAATACTTAGAAAATTAAACAGTTTGGGCATAACACATGCAAGATGACATATTACTCCCTTCTCCTTTTTCAATTTTTGATATTGTAACAAACAATGAATTTAAGAAAATAATAAAAAAACTTATTTAAATGGGCTAATTTTTATATGAAAAACTACAAATTTGTATTAAAATACACTAAAAAGTCAACGCTCTTGGACGAGTGAATATCATGATCCTACACATACCCACGAGGAAGATGGAGACGACATCCACACAGAGAGGATGTTGAAGATGATGAAAGCTCATCATCTTAAAGACTATAAATGGCATGGCCTATCTCTATAGTACATCTATCAATAAAGATCCTAAAAGTATTCAAACAAACAAGTGCCACATAGTGGCCAAGTAATTGCCTTTAGTAATTAATTTTAATTTTAATTTTTAATATAAATTTAATCTTAAGTTTAATAAATTTATTATAATATATAAGATACTTTAATTAATTATATAATTATATAATTATAATTTTTATATAATGATAATTGTAGTAATAAATAATTTTTAAAATTATAATTATATAAACAAATATTGATTGCAAATTAATTTAAACCTTAATTTTAATTTTATTTGTAAATATAACAATAGTGCTAATTTTATTTTATTGATATATATTTTTTATTACATATGATTAATATTATTGTATATATAATATTGTATTATTATATTATACATAAATTATAATTATAATATAATATATTTAGAATGTATAATAATTATAAATATAATATTATTATTTTAATTTATATTATAATCTATATTATAATAATAATATAAAATAATTTATCTTAGAAGATTATATAATAGAAATGTATATTATTTTTATTTAACATTTCCAATTAATTATAAAATAAAATATTTATTTGCTATGTTTAATTTAAATTATAATATTTTGTAAGGGAAAATATATCACACATTTGTTTACGTAAATATTTATTAATTCATAATTTACATATAATAAATTTTAAAATATTTTAAAAATATATATAAATGAGAATAAATATATATTATATTATATCATATATTTACAATATTTTTATTTACATTAGAAAAAGTGAGTTATATACTAAAATAAACTCATGTAATATTATTTAAAATTTAAATTTTTTAATATACAATTAATATAAAATGAAAACTATGCAATATGGAAGGAGCAATGCATTTTCATTATATTAAATATAAAGTGTACAATAAATAACAAACGTGGTAAATTTTAATTGGTTCACTCCTGTAATAAGACTTCGAATGATTTAGCCAATCAAATGATAGAAAAATGATTTTTATAAATTATAAAGTTAAAAATATTGCATCTAACTTTATAGAATATGAAATTTATTACAAATACGAAATCTAAAAATTTCTAATTGGTCTAAATAGTTTTATTTAATCACTAGTTAACACTAAAAACTCAAAAATGGATGCAATAGTACTTGCTTAGCCTATCGGCAAGTACTAATAATAATATATAATAAAATTTAATTAATATATAATAGAAGATTTATTTGATTAAATTAACTAAAAATAAAATTAAATGATTACAATATATAATACCGCATATATGAATAGAGATTTCAAACAACCTACACACAACTCATTCAAGTTTATAAAGTTTATAGAAAGAGGCTATAAATCCCAATCAAGACATTCATATAGAAAGAGACTATAAATCTACCAGACTGTGGAACAGGTCACCACTGTGTTTGGCAATTCAATCTCAAGGAATTCAATCCCAATCAAGTCATTCATGCCCCTAATTCAATCAAGCTGTTGAGACAGAGTGGTATTGATTTCACCAAAAATAACAAATTGGGTATCCATTCAAATTGTTTTGTTGAGCTTCTCCTTTCATCTGGCATTGTTTTGAATGAAAATGTCAAATGGGTTTTTTTTAATGGCGCTTATGATTTTGGGTATCTATTAAAACTTCTGATTTGCAACAAGCTTCCTTATACACAAGAGGGATTTTTGAGTCTGATGAGAATGTATTTCCAAAGTGTATATGATGTTAAGCATATGATTAGGCTATGTGATGGACTGTATGGAGGTCCTAACAAAGTTGTTGAGCTGCTTAAAGTAGAGAGAATTGGAACATGCCACCAAGCAGGGTTTGATAGCCTGCTTACTTTTCTATTTTCATGAGGTTGAAGGAGGGATTTCCCAACATATCCATGGATATTTATACAAATATCTTATATGGATTGGGTATTGAGAGCTGAAACTATTGATATTGGATATGGAATTTGTGTCTACACAATACATAGTAATTACAAATATGATTTCTGCTCACCTACTTATGGCCTATTTGTAACTTTATACTTCATTTTTGTATGCAATTGAAAATAGTTAAAAATGACAAATGAACATATCCTTCAAAAAAATATCATATAACTCATTTTCTTTGGTATAAAGGCATTATTTGCTACTAATATTATGTGAAATATAATCATTGAAGGCTACAAAGCCAATGTTATATGCTTCCCTGACACATCAAATCCATATTGTTGAACTAATAGCAATCACTCTAGATCAAGTGACAAGAAATAGGCTTGTAGATCAAGTGACAAGATATTACCCAAATTCTCTGACAAAATTAAAGATGACCCATTTTCAAAAAGGTCACCAAACAACAAAATTGGCACTCATCAAACTCAGATTAGAGACATGAGAATCCCCACTATGAAAACCTCAATTCCGAAACATATAAATTAGGTAAGAGAACCCACTCAATAATTTTTTAAGCTTAATGTTTCATTTAGGCTAGCCAATTGTAGGCATTTGGGATCTTTATAACACAGATACCAATTTGGATTCACCCTCTACTCAGATAGAATGTTAATTTCAGTGGCATTTTGTACAAGGTGCTCATTTCAGTTGGATGATGTGTCAAATCAGAACCAACCCCTCAAAATATGTAGATTAAAAAAGAAGTTATGGTTTCCATTTTTTCTTTCATTTTGCTAGTTTTTTAATTGTGGTTGATCCATGCTTGATATACCCTTAAAAAGTTGGAACTATATTTTTCTTTATTTCGACAATAGTGAGTTTTCTTGAAAATATTATTTAATAGCTCTATACATATAATTATTGGATTATGTTGATGATGATATGTTACTTCCAAGATCTTAACCGTTCTTGTTTCTGCAAAATTTCGCCAACTTTTCACTAGGTCAGTCAGCATAAAATATCTCAATACTTTGATACTACGCAAAACCAAACTTCTAAAATGAGTTGTTCCTCACAAACATTTAGTGCATTTTGGGATTCTAAGCTTTTCTCTAGGTTATTAGGTTGTGAGTTACGATCACTCGTAGTTTCCTTCTCTAATTTATTTTCTTGATTTTTCTGCTCTTATTTCACATTCTTTTGGATGGTTCCCAATTTGGTCGGACACCTTCCATTATATAAGATATTTATGCTTTCCTTTTTCATTCCCCAAGTATTAGGTTTATATATCTACATATGGCTTAATTTGTGCTAGATTTAAAGATGCAAATATTATGGCTCTAAGCTTTATCACTTCTTGTTTCAATTTAGTAATCTCCTTTTGTATTTTAACCTATTGCAACTCAAATATAGTCTACAAGTTGTGACCAGTTGGTATCTTACAATTGTATCATAAGATTAATGACATCCTGATTTTCCTTTTGTTTTCTTTTCTTTTAGCTTGTCTGGTCTAATATTTTTTCCCCTTGTTCACAACATAGTACGGGATCAGAGTTATAAGTACTTTGAATGATAAAATCACGAGTTGCCCTTTTCCCTTGGATTTTAATTTTCATTGGTCATGTGTCGCATGCACGCTCCTGTGGGACCAAATAAAATTGTTGGGGTCTTCTACAAGGCCAATGATATGCTTCAAAGAATCCCAACTTCCTTGGCCGCGTGGAAAATTCCTTGGGTATAAAAAAGTGGCTAGAATCCAAGGGACATCAGTATGTTGTATCTGATGACAAGGAAGGCCCCAACCATGGTAATTTTATTCATGGCAACTCTTTCTTTTACTTTCTGCATTATATTATTCTATCTTATATTAAAATTAGCCTTAACTT
This sequence comes from Chamaecyparis obtusa, assembly GCA_027943335.1. Classification (NCBI taxonomy): domain Eukaryota; kingdom Viridiplantae; phylum Streptophyta; class Pinopsida; order Cupressales; family Cupressaceae; genus Chamaecyparis; species Chamaecyparis obtusa. The sequence goes on along the minus strand of BSBK01013670.1, from coordinate 9,985 downwards.
GTAATATAAATATGTACAACTACAAATGACATTGAAGTTATAATGGATGACAAATAACCAGATTACTTATTAGCCTTTGGCACTTTCTTTAGTTTGGACTTTGGATTGTGATATTGTCATGAGATAAAATGGCAAGCTGCATATGTGATGAGTTTGTCTTGGAACCATTCCTTGATTAAACGTTGCCTTGTTTCATTTTATCTAAAATAATGTGAATTCCTAAGTCTATAATTGAGTACACTGTCTACCCATTTTTATTATTTTTATTGGGATAACTAGCATATTTGGATCTTGAGAAGTTTTGGGTTATATTCTCAACTCATACTTGAGTTTTTATCAATTCATCTTCATTTCTACATACTGGCAATGGCATTCTAAGTTAAGCTTTTGTGTGCATGATCTGAATCCTTTTCTATTTGCAAAGTCGACTTATAAAATTTTAATGTATTTTATGTTTGTTTGCAGAGCTTGAAAAACACATACCTGATTTGCATGTTCTAGTTACTACACCTTTCCATCCATACACTTGATTTATTTGTGCTTTATTTATTATTTTGGGAATGGCACCCCCATAGAACAAATTAAATTTTTTTAAACAAATGTAAACAAAAATTCATTCTACGATCCTTAGATCACTATGTAAATTCCTTAGAGAATTACTTGATTAAATTTAAGGTCTATAGTTTGAATGCCCTAGGGTAAAAACTATGGTTTTTTTAGGTTTCTTTTTAAAATTGTCCCAAATTTTAATATAGACAACTATTTTTCTCTTTTTTTGTACAGATTAAGTGCGGTTAGGAGTGGGGTAACCACTACGTTTTCTTCTGGTTTGAATTTTTTAAATTAATGGTAATGCTATCATTAAAAAGCATGATGAGAAAGAAGAATTTATGAGATGCACAACTACAAAATGAACAACATGACTACCAAGATGTATGGTTCTAAATCAAAGCACAATGGTGGGGATATATACCCACATAAAAATAATTGGACACTTGAAAATAAAGAAAAATAGCCACTTAGCAATAATACATCAAAATATATCTCAACCTGAGATTTATGGTTTACGATAGAAGAAAATCAAGCATCCAAATTAGTAATGAATATTTCTACATGGCACTACCATGTAATAAAGTTACTTAAAGTGTTTTCATGTTTGAATCCTAGAATCCAAATTAAATCTTTATTCAACAATCTTCAGAGAAAGATACAATTGGTCAAATCCACCCTGCAAAATATCCCAACCTATGCTCTAAGTCTTTTTTCCATCCCCGCTAAAGTTGCGGAGGCTATGGAAAGAATTCAAAGAAGATTCCTTTGGTCTGGTACCAAGGATCACAAGCGTATACCACTTATTGCTTGGGACAAAGTTTTTTGTTCTAAGAAAGGTGGGGGCCTTGGAATAAGGAAAATTAGATTGTTTAATAAGGCTCTTCAAGCCAAACAGATATGTCATATCTTCAATAGCAAAGGGGAATGACACAAAATTATTGAAGATAAATACCTATCACATAACTCAATAAAGACCTTTGAAGAGACGGACTCTCCGAAAGGTTCCATTATATGGAACGGTCTTCTCAAGGCTAAGGATTTGGCTAAATCCAAAGCAAAATGGAAGATAGGAAATGGCTAGGCCATAAACTTTTGGAATGACAACTGGCTTCAGATGGGACGCTTGAGAGATTACGAGACTCTCAATACCTGGAGAGATGTTTGTACTCACACTTACGAATCCCAAGCTAGCAACTATAGAATGGATGATAAATGGGTGGATCTCTCCCCGGTTTCTCAGGACTTGGCTCCCCTGATGATTGCCCTCAGTGCGGTCTCTCTCTCGTTTGCTCAGGATGAGCTCATTTGGGAAGGGTCTCTAGATGGAAACTTCATAGTGGCTTCTGCTTACTCTGCCCAACTACCTCAAACTCAAGAAGAAAAACCACTTTGGGCTAAAGCCTGGGTCCCTGGTCTTATTCCCAAAATCAATGTCTTCTTCTAGCTCCTGATCTACACCCACATTCTTACAGTTGACAATCTCATCAAGAGAGGCTTCCAGATCCCCAACAGGTGCATGCTCTGTAGATGCCAAGCCGAATCAGTTGATCACCTATTTATTCATTTCTCTTTTGTAAGTAACATCTGGAACCTCCTCCTTTCTGCTCTAGATTTATCTTGGTGTTTTCCCCTGTCTTTCCAAGAAATTTTTTCTCAATGGGCTTTCACCAAGTTTAATTTCAATTTTTGGTTATTTTGCTCCTAGATCCTTCCTCAATTTTGTTTGGGAATTTGGAAAGATCCAGTTTGCAGTAAAGGAAAATTTATATTACTGTGGAGGCACTAATCATTTTGCAGGAAAGGCCCTGGAGGTGGCTTAGGATAAAAGACAGAATTGCACCTGGAGCTGCCCCCCGACCGACTGGTCCAAATCCAACATCGACGAAGCTACCAAAGGGAACCCCGGCTAGGATGGAAGTGGAGGAATTATTAGAAACTTGTTTGGGTTTGGCTTAGTGGCTGTAATATTACCTCTTGGCCTTCAAACCAACCACTTTGTAGTATTAAGTGCGGCCCTCCAACTTACCAAACTCACCTGTGACATTGGGATCAAGAAGCTCTGGCTCAAAGGAGACTCCATGAACATCATCAACTACTTAAATCTCAACCACACACCATCATGGTCTATTTCCAACATGACAGAAGAAAAGTGGGCTATCCTCAACTCTTTTGAAGCAGTGTACATCCCCCATGTGTATAGGGAAGCCAACAATGTTGGTGACTAGTTTGCCAACCTAGGAGTTATAAAGGAAGCTAAGATTTGGCATCATGGCAAAGATTTCCCTTGTGAAGTGAAGGATCTAATTGAAAGGGATAGACTCCAAAGTACCGAGGAAATCATAAAAAATAATAATGAAAAGTAATGGGGATTTTTGGAATGGTCATTCCATAAATGACATGTACTGGAGGGACAGAAAGGCTAATTACTATGCGTCCCCTCAACATGCTTTTTGGGCTTTCATTCCCAAGAATAGAAATCCATCTCAAAGGAAAAAATGAAAGTTTTTAACGACTATCGCTAGAAAGCTTGACATCAACAGGTCTCAGTCGAACCAGAGAAACGCCCATATCCTTGATAGAGTGATGGTTGGGGAAATACATAGAAGGGAGCTCGAGAATGATAGCGTGAAGTAGAAGAGACGCACCAAGGTTTGGAATGCATTGCAGAAAGGGGTAATCACTACTTTCATCGAAAGGCTTCATGGCAACAAGAAAGCAGTTACAAACAGCTTCGTGAAAAGTTGGAATGAAGGAGTTGTGGAGATTGAGGGAAAGACCTTTATTGTGATAGAGGAGGTCATTTCCAAGGTTACTGGCATTCCCATTGTTGGCAAAATTTTTTTACAGGGATCACAAAATATTCAAGCATGCTGTTAATGACTTTGTGAGAGACGGGGATGAGAAGAAAGCTATTGTCAAAATGGGAACCTACTACCAGCCCGAGGGAATGAAAATGTTGCAGAAGTTTGTTCTCAAGGCCCTAATCTCTTATGTCACTCTGGACACAAGGTTCAACAGAATTAGCACCTACCACTTTGTGCTGTTGAACCACTTCAAGCATGGAATGAAGGTATCCATCCCATTCTATCTTTATTCTTCTATAAATGATAACATTAATGGTCTTAGGGAGAAGAAGATAGCTAACCTAGCTTTGCATGAGGGCTTGTTATTGCTAATTTATGAACACTTTAAAGCCCAAATTTTGGGAAAGGAGATAGCAGAGAAAAATGAAAAAAGTAAAGCTTCAGGGTCAGATTACATCCCTTGGAAGGAAACGGTGAGGGAATGCAATCTGAGGACAACAAGGAAGAAGAGATCAAAAAACTGAAACAGGGGTCCTCCTCAAAGAAAAGATCCTCGAGCTGGTTAAAAAAGAAAAACACTGTAGTAGCGGCTGACTTGACGGTTGCAGATGTTATAGACTTTCTTCTCATAGCATTGAAGAGGAAATGCTCAGAACTTGGAATGTTACTGGATGAATTTACCACTTCCAGTAGAGAGGTGGTAGATAGAAAATTTTGGTGGTAATTATTCTTTTTCTTAAAATATCCAATGATAAAAGTTTGTGCATATCCAATATTGAATCAAACATTTCTAATGAAACCATTTGTGGTGCTGCTTCGAATAAGTCACAAACCTCGCATTACACTTGTAAAATCAGATTTGCATCCTGACTAGTATGCAAAATTATGCACGTCCATCAGCATGCACATCCTGTAATCCCGATTCCTTATAGTCATCATACGATCTGTCAAACGGTTCAATTTGTTTACTATGCACTTTCACAGGCATGTCAGGACAAATTACACATGCAGCATCCCAAAACTTCTTGCTTATTGTGATTGATCTCGATACCCTATTTCAAAACATCTGTTGCATTTAATCAAATAATTCTCTGAGGATCGTAGCACAAATTTTTGTTTACGTTTGTTTAAAACTTTTTTAATTTGTTCTATGGGGGGTGCCCTTCCCCAAAAAAATTAGAGCACAAACAAAACAGAGAGAAAAATGCATTTACAACATGCAGAAAGAAAATGTGAATATGAGGAGGAATATAATTTAGGTCTATAATTCAACAAAAATCCTTAATACTTTGGGATTTAAGGAAGGAAAGCTCCCTTGTACATGTTTAGGCTTTCTGGTTAACAAAACATTGAGAACATTGAGATCTACATCAGCCTAAAAACCTATTGGAGAGAAAGTAGATAGGAGAATGGAGTTGTAGAAAGCCAAATGGCTCTCTTTGGCAAGGAGGATCATCATGTTGAAAGAAACCCTTGTAGTTATCCCAATCTATCTTATGTCCTACATTTCATTACCAACAAGTAGCTATTTTGATCTAGAGAAGAAAATGGGGAAATTATTCTGTATGGTACATACATGAAAAAATAAGTTTATTTTAGTTTCTTTGAATAAGATGTGCAACCCAGTTGAATTTGAGGCAATGGGTATTAAGAATCAGATACATCAAAATCAGACTTTAGGGGCCAAATTATTTTGGAAAATTCATCATGATCCACAAATTAAATGGGTGAGGATACTAAGAGGGAAATATATCTCCAACATTAATGACAAGGCCTTAAGAGTTACAAAATACCCCAGGGGTTCTCAGATTTGGAACTTCATTTCCAAGTCCAACAACATAATACTAGATCATACCACTTGGAATATAAAAGATGACAATAGAGCATTATTTTGGACTGATTCTTGGGGAAAATATCCTATTATAAGCCAATCAATGGACTCGGCTAGAATCAGTAGATTTTGTTTAGAAAGATGGGGACTTTTTGTCAAAGATTATATCACAACTCCTGAGATTAATTCTAAACGTAAGTGGAAATGGAAGCAATTTGAGGATTTAGAACTCCCTCAGAGGGATCTTGAGGATCTTAAATTAATATTGAAGGATAGATTCTTTATACTCAAATAGGGAAGGGATGAGATCAATTAGAATAGATCCAAATCTAGCTTATACAATGTGAAGAAATGATACAAAATAGCTTCTAAACAATAGAATCAGATTAAAACACAATTGCTAACTCAACTTTGTTGGAATAAAGTGTGTCTTTCAAACACATGTATTTTTATGAGGGAAAATTTACAGGGGAGAATTTTGATTTTAGATTGGTTCAAAAAGTTCATCTATCAAGGCCCATCTATCTGCACTTTATGCAAAAGTAACAATGATGACACAAACCATATTTTACTTACTTTCGCTGTCTCTTTAGAATGTTGGCAGTGGTTGTGTGCAAAACTCAGATGGATCTTAACATTACCAAATGACATCCTATCCTTATTCAAATCATGGCCCATATTGTCCAAAGAGAGTCTATGTGGAAAACTCTGGGTCATAGCACCCTCAATTGTGATTTGGGAATTAAGTAAAGAAAGAAACAAAAGAATACTCCAAGGAAAAATCATGGAGAAAGATTTGATTCTAAATAAAAAAGAAGCAGTAATCATTGAAACAATGAACTCTCTAATTCTATCTAACAACCCTTTTCCAAAGTTTTATACTAGTTGGGATGACATTATGTTGAAAACATGGTATGGTCTTAAAGCTCCTCCAGTCATTGGCAGGGGTGCTCATACTAGCATCAGAAATAGAGAAAATTGTAAATGGATTCCTCCCCTACAGGTTGGTACAAACTAAAATTTATGGAGTTTCAAGATAGAATCTTGGTCCTTTGGAAGTTGGTTATGTGATCCATTCCTGATGCAAGGTAAGGGACCATAGGGGCCAATAGTGGCACACCCTAATGATCCACCCTGCTCAACAACACGCAGAAGCAACAACAACACAGTGAGAGAGAGAAAGTAGGATCATTGATTTATTATCTTCATTCAAATTGATTCATACATACCAGGCTCTAAGGCCTTCCTGGTTATGGCTAGATATTACAATGAATTACAAAAGTCCTCAAACATGCGAGGATCTGCCAACAAAATTAATTCTCCTATCTTCTATCTTCCACCAAAAACACGCTTCTAACTCTAACCAAAAAACTATACTTATATAAGAGGCTATGAACTAAGTCAGCCTTCAGATCCATAATCAACAGAAGGAACAGTCATATTTGGGACCACACACTTCCCAGTGATCGATACCAGCATTAAATCTGTGACCCATAATCAATGCACAAGTCAGCCTCAATAGAAACTCAAAAATAAACTACTTGGTAAGCAAGGATGATCGAGAAACAGACAAGCATTGCCGAGCGCCAGAGAAACAATCGACCACCTAGGAGATAACCGACCAAACTTGGTAACCAAAGGAAACTGACCAACTACCGATCCAACTCGGTCAAGAAGGAACCGAGTAACATAGACAAACTTCAAAATCCTTTTGGTGACACAGGATTGCCAAGGACCTAAGATGCTCCTGCATCAGACACTTGGGGTTATTTTAGAAATGATTCTCTAAATCATTCAGCAGGTCTGGTCTGAGCTACATCCAACTCAGACTATGAAATCCATGAATTGTCTTCAATTGGTCTATTCTTCCACTTTACTAGATATTCCATATACTATTTACCTCTTCTACTCTTGCTAATTCTTTGTTCCAAAATTTGTTCAACTTCTTCATTCTGCTTCTTAGGATATTCTATCAGTACTGTCATGTCTTCATCAGGTTCATGATACTCATACAAATTAGAAATATTGAAAATTAGTGATATGTCCATGTCATCAGGTAACTCAATCTCATATGCATTTCCACTATCAAATTTCTTCAAAATCTTGTAAGGTCCAAACTTCTTCATCTTCAGCTTCCCATATGTTCCAATAGGAAATCAACCTTTCTTCAAATGAACTAGCACTTCATCACCAACATCAAAAGTTTTATGTCTCATTAATCTATCAGCTCTGTCTTTGTATTTTTGATTACTCTCTTCCAGCTTGATTTTCACATCTTCATGCAATGTCTTCATGTACTTAGCAAATTTCACTCCTTCAGCACTTCTCTTACTTTCATCAGCAATATCTCCCAAATCAGATATACCTCTCGGATGTATGCCATTCACAATCTCAAATGGTTTTTCTAGTATTCCTATTCACTAAATTATTGTATGCAAACTCTGCTTGTGCCAACACAGAATCCCAATTACTAGGTGTGTCTCCAGCTAAACATCTCAAAAGATTTCCCAAACTTCTATTTACAACTTTTGTCTCTCCATTGGTTTGTGGGTGAAATGTAGAACTATATTTCAACTTAGTGCCAAACTTTCTCCAAAGAGTCTTCCAAAAGTATCAACAAATTTACTGTCTCGATTAGAGATAATACTCCTCAGTAATCCATGCAATCTGATAATTTTTTTAAAGAAAATATCTACTACATGTACTACATCTGATGTCTTTCTACAAGCTTATAAAATGTGCCATCTTTGAAAATCTATCTACCACAACAAATATAGAATCATTACCTCTTACTGTCTTCGGTAAGCCAAGAACAAAATCCCTACTGATGTCAATCCAAGGTTCCTCAAGTACAACAATCGGTGTATACAATCCAATATTCTGACTTCCTCCTTTTGCTACCTGACAAATTCCATAACTTTTCACAAATTTCTGAACATCTTTATACAACTATGGCCAAAAGTATTTCTCCTTAAGAAAATTCAAAGTTTATCAATACCAAAATGTCCAGCCAAACCACTACTATGTTTCTCCTTTATCAAATTAGTTCTTATTTGTTCTCTCAGTATACACAACTAAATACCTTTAAACAACATACCTTCTTAAATGAAATATTCTTCCCATTTTGTCCTCGGTTGATCTTGAATAGCTGCTCTGCACTTTCTCCATAGTGCAAAAAAATTAGGATCAGTTTTATATAAATCTCTATCTCATCAAAACCAAGAACTTCACTTTTCATGTCGATCATATAAGATCTTCTTCTACGCAATGCATCAACAACTCGGTTAGTGACTCCACTTTTATGTTTGATCACAAATATATAACTCTACAAGTACTCAACCCATTTGATATGTCTCTAATTCAATGTATTCTGACTACCAAAGTATTGTAAAGCCTTATGATCAGTATACAACACAAATTCACTCAGTGTCAAATAATGTCTCCATTTCTTTAGTGCTTGAATAGTCACATAGAATTCTTGATCATACATATAATATTTCTTTCTAGCATCATTCAACTTTTCACTAAAGAAAGCAACAGGTTTACCTTCCTGACTCAACACAACTCCAATTGCACTTCCACTTGCATCACATTCCACTTGAAATACTTTATTTAAATTAGGCAATGCCAAAACATGCAATTCAACAACCTTCTACTTCAGGGTCTCAAAAATTTATTAGCTCCATGTGTCCACTTGATTCTCTCTTATCTCCTCTCATAGTCTTAGTTATAGCATTACAAATTGAACTAAAATTCCTTATGAACTTTTGGTAAAAACTTCCCAACCCATGAAATGATCTTACCTCACTAGCATTCATAAGTGTAGGCCAATTCAGAATAGCTTCAACCTTTTCAAGATCCATCTTCAAACTATTAGTTGAAATTACAAATCCCAAATATACAATCTCCTCTTTCATGAAATAGCACTTTTTCAGATTTAGCAGCAACTTTTCTTCTTTCAATCTCTGCAAAACTTGTCTAACATGTAGCAAATGTTCTTCTCTAGTCTTACTGAATATCTAATATCATCAAGATATACAATCACAAACTTACCCAAGAATTTCTCCAAAACTTCATTCATCAATCTCATAAAAGTACTTGGTGCATTATTTAAACCAAAAGGCATAACCAACCACTCATATAAACCTTCTCTTGTCTTGAAAGAAGTCTTCCATTCATCACCTTCTTCAATTATGATATGATGATACCCACTTTTCAAATCAATCTTTGTAAAATACTTTTCTCCAGTCAACTATCCATTATGTCATTCATTCTCAGTATAGGAAACCTATACTTCATTGTTTATCTTATTGATTTCTCTGGAATCAGTACACATTCGCCATACTTTTTAGGTGCCAATACTGCAGGTACTACATAAGGACTCAAACTTTCTCTAATCAAATCTTTGTCCCACAACTCTTGAATCTGTCGGTTCAATTCCTGATTCTCGGTAGGTGTCAACCAATGAGGTGCCTTGTTCGGTAAAATAGCTCTAGGGATTAGATCCATGCAATGATCAATACTTCTCTTCAGTGGAAAACCATCAGGTACATTATCAGAAATGATATCACTATACTCAGTGAGTAACTTATCAATCTCGTCAGGAACACTATCCTCTATTGTCTTACTCAGTTTGTTAGGAATCACAACAAAACATACATCATTCTTCTTTAAATACTTAACAAACTTCCTTCGTTCCATCAAGAAAACTTTCACAGATGTGCAAACATTACTAACAGGTTCTTCCATCAAAGGCAACAAGATTTGTTTCTTTCCATTAGCCACAATAGTATACTTA
>BSBK01013669.1:32500-54787 GCA_027943335.1 Chamaecyparis obtusa | reverse complement strand
CGGATCGTCGATCTGAGCTCATTCCATCATGCATTCCCGTGTTCTACTCCATAAAACGACTCACCTCTTTGTATTCACTTGAGAACTGAACATCCTTTAGCTCAGCTTGAATCACAACGCGCACTAGAATCCGTTCCAGCTCGGGTCTCATCTCAAAGATCCTTTCATTCACCAACAACACCTCCCCTATATAAGTTATTAGTCCAAGTCTTGCTCTTCCGTAGAAATTTGAGGCGAAGAGAACAACTCTCAAAAATTCCAATTCTTCCAAAAAAATCAAGGGAAACGGGGAGAATAGCTCACAAATAATTCAAATCTTCAAAAATATCAAGTGAAACGAGGAGAATAGCTCACAAAAAATTTAAATCTTCCAAATATCAACCCAAAAGCTTTGCACACATTACAAATCGAACAGCTTGTACCGAGCGACCCAAACGCTAGACAAGGGCTCACCCTTAATAAGAGAATCGATGTTTGACTTGTGGGCCGGGCGAGCCGATCTCATGAAAACTACCTACATACCCATGGCTCGGATCAGCGAGCTGGCTCGGATCGACGAGATAGCTCGGATCGACGATCTGAGATCATTCCATCATGCATTCCCATGTTCTACTCCATAGAATGACTCACCTCTTTGTATTCACTTGAGAACTGAACATCCTTTAGCTCAGCTCGAATCACAACGCGTACTAGAATCCGTTCCAGCTCGGATCTCATCTCAATGATTCTTACATTCACCAACAACACCTCCCCTATATAAGTTATTAGTCCGAGTCTTGCTCCCCCGTAGAAATGCTCGCCAACGCCGAAAGGTCACAAAAAATTTAAATCTCATAAATGACTCAGCTCGACGGGCTGGCTCGGATCGTACATACCCGTGGCTCGGATCGACGAGCTAGCTCGGATCGGCGATCTGAGCTCATTCCATCATGCATTCCCATGTTCTACTCCATAGAATGAGTCACCTCTTTGTATTCACTTGAGAACTGAACATCCTTTAGCTCAGCTCGAATCATAACGCGCACTAGAATCCGTTCCAGCTCGGGTCTCATCTCAGTGATCCTTACATTCACCAACAACACCTCCCCTATATAAGTTATTAGTCCGAGTCTTACTCCCCCGTAGAAATGCTCGCCAACGCCGAAAGGTCACAAAAAATTTAAATCTTGTAAAAGACTCAGCTCGACGGGCTGGCTCGGATCGCCGAGCTGGCTCGGATCGCCGAGCTGGCTCGGATCGCCGAGCTGGCTCGGATCGCCGAGCTGGCTCGGATCGCCGAGCTGGCTCGGATCGCCGAGTTGAGCTCAATCCATCATGCATTCCCGTGTTCTACTCCATGGAATAACTCGCCTATTTGTAATCACTTGAGAATTCAACATCCTTTAGCTCAACTCGAATCACAACGCGCACTAGAATCCGTTCCAGCTCGGGTCTCATCTCAAAGATCCTTCCATCCACCAACACCACCTCCCCTATATAAGTTATTAGTCCAAGTCTTGCTCCCCCGTAGAAATGCTCGCCGACACGGATAGGTCACGAAAACTTTAAATCTCGTAAAAGACTCAGCTCGACAAGCTAGCTCGAATCCGTGAGCTGGCTCGGATCGACGAGCTGAGCTCAATCCATCATGCATTCCCGTGTTCTACTCCATAGAACAACTCACCTATTTGTATTCACTTGAGAACTCAACATCCTTTAGCTCAGCTCGAATCACAATGGGCACTAGAATCCATTCCATCTCGAGTCTCATCTCAAAGATCCTTACATCCACCAACAACACCTCCCCTATATAAGTTATTAGTCCGAGTCTTGCTCCCACGTAGAAATGCTTGCCGACGCCGATAAGTCACAAAAACTTAAAATCTCGTAAAAGGCTCGGATCGCCAAGCGAGCTGGCTCGGATCACCGAGCGAGCTGACTCGAATCGGCGAGCTGGCACGGTTTGCCGAGCGAGCCGGCTCGGTTTTCCAAGCTGGCTGGCTCGGATCGCCGAGCCGGCTCGGCTCAAATCGGATCGGATCCATCATGCATTCCCGTGTTCTACTCCATAAAACAACTTGCCTATTTGTATTCCTTTGAGAACTCAATATCCTTTAGCTTAGCTCTAATCACAATGCGCACTAGAATTTGTTCCAGCTTGGGTCTCATCTCAAAAATCCTCACATCCACCAACAACACCTCCCCTACGAGGATAAGTTATTAGTCCGAGTCTTTCTCCCCCATACAAATGCTTGCCGACGTCGATAGGTCGCAAAAAATTTAAATCTCGTAAAAGGCTCAACTTGACGAGCTGGCTCGGATCGTCGAGCTGGCTCAGATCGACAAGCTGGATCGGATCAACGAGCTGGCTCGGATCCGCGAGATGAGCTCAATCCATCATGCATTCCTGAGTTCTACTCCATAGAACAACTCGCCTATTCATATTCACTTGAGAACTCAACATCCTTAAGCTCAGCTCGAATCGTCTATGCACGAACCCATGCATAGCATTCAGGTATCAAATGGCATATCCAAAAATATCCGTAGAGAGCTAGCAAATCAATCATAGGCAGCATTGGCATAGATCGAGGTGAACATCATTTGATGCGATTTGACTAGTTACCATTGGGATGCCTTCGTGGCAATAGGGCCGACTTGAAACAAACCAACACAGCTTGATGTGATAGGGGTCATTTCATAATGACTGTTGGATGACTTTGTGGTGGTATGGCTAACTTACAATGGATGGGTGTAGTGTTGATGTGACAAGATCACCTCATACTAGAAATAGAGCTAACACGTCGACTGACTTGAACTGACATGTAAGGGACTCGATCCGAGGTGTAACAAAGGAGTTGTTTGGTGCACTCAGGAGTAGGGTCATGTCAGGGACTTGATTCGAGGAGCATTCATGGGGTTGTGCGACAAGTTGTTAATAGTTTTGGCCTGGGTAAGGTTTAGAGTCAAGTCGAGGTGTCATTCGAGCTGCATGAAGTAGCATGGACTGCTTTGTGCAGAGTGGCATTGGATCTTGTTGGGGACTCGATCCGAGGTGAAATCAACTAGGTATTGGAATGGGAAGTTGGGGACTTTTCCATGGGAGACTTGGAACATGTGCGAGATGGTGGCGTAATGAGCTAGTTCAGAACTATGTTGGACTATGAGATGCATTGGTTGCATGTACGTAGGAGGTCTTCATGACATTGGCTCGTGCAAGCCACAAGTCCTAATCTGGATGCAAGTTCACATCTTGAGGACAACTCATTAGTGGAGAAGTTCTCAAACTCAATTCTTGAGAGGTGTCTTGCTAGCTCAAATCGGTGAGTTGGCTCAGATCGGCTAGCTCAATCAGATTGGCGAGCTGGCTCCGATTGACGAGTTGGGCTCATCTCAGAGGTCGTTACATCCGTAAACAATACCTATCCCGTTATGACCCTAGAGATCTGGGTTACTTTGCCGACTCTAGTGATCCGGTGATCCAAGTCAATCCGGCGAATTGAGTCGATCCGGTGACCCGAGTTGTTCTGGTGATCTAAATTACTTATGTGACTGGAGTAATTCAAGTTGGGGGACTTGACAACTTGGCATGCTGAGCCGAATTCATTGATGAGTTGGCATACTCGTCAGCATAGGTATAGGAATGGGAAGTCATGGACTTTTCCATGAGAGACTTGGAATGAGTTAGCCTAGCTCACTTGTGAGTGGGGTCAAAAGTCACATTTGTTGACCTGAGTTGATCTCGCGACCTGAGCTGATTTGGCTGGCGGCCTGAGTTGGTGTGGTGACCCAAGTTGATCTGGCTAGCGACCTGAGTTGATCCAGCGATCCGACTTCATCCGTCGACCTGACCGAGTTGGTCAGGTGATCTGGTGACCCGACCTGACCTGGTTGGTGAGTCGAGTTGATGTGGCGACCCGAGTTGATCTGGCTGGCGACCCAAAATGATCCCGTGACCTGACCCGATCTGAAGACCTGACCCGACCCAACCCGAGTTGGTCTGGCAATCTGGTGACCCGAGTTGTTCTGGTTGGCGACTCGAGTCGATATGTTGACCCAAGTTGATCCGGTGACCCGACCCAATCCGGAGACCTGACCCGACCAAACTTGACCTAACTTTAGTTAGTCAGGTGATTTGGCGACCCAATATGATCTATATGGATACCTGAGTCGATGTAGGGACCCGAGTAGATTTGGCTGGCGGCCCGAGTCGATCTGACAACCCGTCCTAATCTGGAGACCCGAGTCGATCCGACGACTCGAGTTGATTCGGCAACCCGAGTGGATTTGACGACCTGTGTCGATCTGGTGACCCGAGTTGTTCTGGCGATCTGAGTTACTTATGCAACTCGAGTGATCTGAGCTGGTGGACTTGACAGCTTGGCATATTGGATCGAGGTGATCCAAGATTGAATGAGTTAGCACAGATCGAGGTGAACATCATTTGATGTGATTTAACTTGCGATCTGACTGGTTATCATTGGGATGCCTTCGTGGCAATAGGGCCGACTTGAAATAGAGATCTGAGTCGATCTGACGACTCCAGTGATTCGAGTCGATCTGGCAAGTCTAGCGATCCAAGTTGGCTAGGCAACTTCGTCAATCTAAGTTAGTCAGGTGATCTTGCGACCTGAGTTGATCTGGATGGTGACCCGAGTTGATCCGACTGGCAACCCAAGTTGTTTTGGGGACTCGAGTCGATCCAGAAACCCGAGTTGACTCGGCGATGCGAGTCGATCCAATGATCCGAATTACTTATGCGACTGGAGTAATTCAAGTTGGGGGACTTGACAGCTTGGCATGCTAAGGCGACTTCATTGATGAGTTGGCATACTTGTCAGCATTACTATTGTGCATATTAGATTGAGGTGATCCAAGTTTGAATGAGTTGGCATGGATCGAGGTGGACATCATTTGATGCAGTCTGACTAGTTATTGTTAGACGCAGTGTTGAAATGACCCGGGGTCATTTCATATAACCGCTGGGAGGCTTTCGTGGTAGTAGGGCAAGACCTGCGATGAGAACTTAACAAGGTCGCTGGCGGGGTCGAAACTCGTAGGAAAAAATGGATAAAGGAGGCTCTATACAAGGAAAAGAACAAAATTTTCAAGTTATAAAAAACTTAAATCACTAGAGCCATCCATGGAGTCACGCCTAGCTCGTTGGCGACGGGATCCCGGTGAGCTCGCTCACGAGCAAGATCTCGGACAGGATCCGGTCGAGCTCGTTGGCGATCCTCAGGGCGGGGTCAAAAGTCCTAAAAAAATAGACAAAGGAGGCTTCGTACAATGAAAAGAATGAAAAAACTAGAGTTGAAAAAGAAAACCACTCGTGCCATTCATGGAGTCACACCCAACTTAGTGACCCAAATTGATCGGGTGACCCGACCTAACCCGAGTTGGTTAGGTGATGTGGTGACCCGAGCTGATCTGGCTGACGACCCGAGTCGATGTGGCGACCTGAGTTGATCTGGTTGGCGACAAGAATTGATCTGGCAACCCGACCCGATCTAGAGAACTGACCCAACCCGATCTAGAGACCTGACCCAACCCGACCCGACCCAACTTGGCCTGGCAATCTGGTGACCCGAGTTGATCTGGTTGGTGACCCGAGTCAATTTGTTGACCTGAGTTGATCAGGCTGGCATACTTAGTTGACTTCATTGATGAGTTTGCATACTCGTTAGTATTACTATTATGCATATTAGATTGAGGCGATCCAAGTTTGAATGAGTTAGCCTAGCTCGCTTGCGAGTGGGGTCAAAACTCAAATTTGTTAACCCGAGTTGATCTGGCTGGTGACCCGAGTTGATTTGGTGACCCGAGCTGATTTGGCTGGCGACCTAAGTCGATGTGATGATCTGAGTTGATCTGGCTGGCGACCTGAGTTGATCTGGCGATCTGACTTCATCCGTCGACCTGACTCGAGTTGGTCAGGTGATCTAATGACCTGAGCTGATCTGGTTGGCGAGTCGAGTCGAGTCGATGTAGCAACTCGAGTTGATCTGGCTGGCGAGCTGAAATGATCCCGCGACTTGACCCAATCTGGAGACCTTACCCGACCTGACCTGAGTTGGTCTGGCGACCCAAGTTGATCTGGTTGGTGACTCGAGTCGATGTGTTGACCCGAGTTGATCTGGCTGGAGACCCAATTTGATCTGGTGACCCGACTCGATCCAGAGACCCGACCTAACCTAAGTTAGTCAGGTGATTTGGTGACCTGATTTGATCTATCTGGATACCCGAATCGATCCGATGAACCGAGTCGATCGGACGACCCATCCTGATCTGGAGACCTGAGTCGATCCGGTGACCTGCGTCAATACGGTGACCCGAGTCGATTCGAGGACTCGAGTCGATCCGGTGACCCGAGTCGATCTGGCGACCCGAGTCGATCTGATGACTCGAGTTAATTAGGTGACCCAAGTTGTTTTGGCAATACGAGTTACTTATGCGACTCGAGTGATCCGAGCTAGCAAACTAGACAGCTTGGCATATTGGAATGTGTTAACAACATAAGCTGATGTGTTGACCCGAGTTGATCATGTTAGTGACCCGAGTTGATCTAATTAGCGACCTGAGTTGATCCGGTGACCCGACCTGATCAGGAGACCTAACCCAACCTGACCTAAGTTAGTTAGGTGATTTGGTGACCCGAGCTGATCTATCTGGATACTCGAGTTGATGTGGCAACCTAAGTTGATCTGGCTGGTGACCCGAATTAATCTGGTGACCCGACCTGACCTGAGTTGGTTAGGTGATGTGGCAACCTGAGCTGATCTAGGTGATGACCCAAGTCGATGTGGTGACTTGAGTTAATCTAGCTAGCAACCCGAGTTGATCCAGCGACCTATCGCGATCTAGAGACCCGAGTCAAGCCGGCAACCCGAGTCGACCTAACGACCTGAGTGATCTAAGTTTATTATGGTAGTTGGAGTTACTTATGCGACTCGACTGATCTAAGTTGGAGGACTTGACAACTTGGCATACTGAGATGACTTCATTGATGAGTTTGCATACTCATCAGCATTACTATTGTGCATATTGGATGTGGTGACCTGAGTTGATCTGGCTAGGGACCTGATCTGGCTGGTGACCTAAGTCGATGTGGTGACCTAAGTTGATCTAGCTCAGGACCCGACTTGATCTGGTGACCCGACTTGATCTAGAGACCCCACCTGAGTTGAGTTCATCGAGCGATCTAGGGATCCAAGATGATCTAGCTGACTACCTGAGTCGATGTGGTGTCCCGAGTCGATCTGGCAACTCGAGTTGATCTGGCTGGCGACCCAAGTTGGCTAGGTGATGTGGCAACCTGAGTCAATGTGGCGATCAAGGCTGATTTGGTTGGCGACCTAAGTTGGTCAGGTGATCTGGTGACCAGAGCTGATCTAGCGACCCGAGTTGATCTAGTTGGCGACCCATGTGATGACCTAAGTTGATTTGGCTAGCGACACGAGTTGATCAAGTGACCCGTCCCGATCCAAAGACCTGAGTCGATTCGGCTATGTCAACCCAGCAACCTGAGTTGACTTGATGACCCGAGTCGACCCCGTGACCTGAGTCGACCTAGTGACCCGAGTCACTATGGTGACCTAATTTATTATGGCTATCTGAGTTACTTATGCGACTCGAGTGATCTAAGTTGGGGGACTTGACATACTGAGATGACTTCATTGATGTGTTTGCATACTCATCAACATTACTATTGTGCATATTAGATTTATGCGATCCAAGTTTAAATGAGTTGGCCTAGCTTGATCGTGAGCGAGGTCAAAAGTTGTAAAAAAAATAGACAAAGGAGGCTCCCTACGACAAAAAGAATGAAAAAACCAGAGTTAAAAAAAAATCACTCAGGCCATACATGGAGTCACGCCCTTCTTATTGTCGAGCTAGAAGCGGAGACTTGACTATGATAATACTTGAAGAGGAGTATGGGTCAATCATTCAAAAAGTGGACAGACTCACTGGAGATCTAAGTAGGTCAGGCTATCTAGTGACCTGACCTAATCTGGCTGGTGACCCGAGTCGATGTGGTGACCTGAGTTGATCTGGCTCGGGACCCGACTTGATCTGGTGACTCGACTCGATCTAGAGACCCCACCCGACCTGAGTTCATCGGGCGATCTGGTGATCTGAGATGATCTAGCTAACTACCTGAGTCGATGTCGTGTCCTGAGTTGATCTGGCGAACCGAGTTGGCCAGGTGATGTGGTGACCCAAGCTGATCTGGCTGGCGACCCGAGTCGGTTAGGTGATTTGGCGACCAGAGCAGATTTGGCTAGTGACCCAAGCTGATCTGGTGACCTGAGTTGATCTAATTGGTGACTCATGTGGTGACCCGAGTTGATCAAGTGACCTGTCCTGATCTAGAGACCCGAGTCGATCCAATAACCTGAGTTGACCCGGCGACCCGAGTCAACTTGACGACCCGAGTCAACCCAGCGACCTGCGTCGACCTAGTGACCCGCGTCGACCCAGTGACTCGCGTCGACCCAGTGACCCGTGTCGACCCAGTGACCCGTGTCAAACTGGCGACCCATGTCGAACCGGTGACTCGTGTTGACCTGACAACCCGCATCGACCTGGTGACCCAAGTCAACCCAAGTCGACTCGAGGCCCGAGTTGATCTGGCAACCCAAGTCGACCCGAGTCGACCCGATAACCTGAGTCAACCGAGTCACCTGAGTTGATCTGGCTGGTGACCCGAGTTGGCCAAGTAATGTGGCGACCTGAGTCAATGTGGTGACCCAAGCTGATCTGGCGACCACAGCTGATCTGGCTGGTGACCCAAGCTGATCTGGCGATCCGAGTTGATCTAGTTGGGGACCAGTGTGGTGACCTGAGTTGATCTCGCTAGCTACCTAACTTGATCTAGTTGGTGACCCGTGTGGTGACCGAGTCGACCCAGTGACCTGAGTCAATCGGTTGACCCAGTGACCTGAGTCAACTGAGTCAACCCGATGACAAGAGTCAATCGAGTCGACATGGTGACCTGAGATGACCGAGTCAGTCAGGTGATTGAGTCGACCCAGTGACCTGAATCGATTGAGTCGACCCGAGTCGACCAGGAGACCTTAGTAGACTAGGTCGACCCGTGTCAACCCAAGTCAACTTGAGGCCTGAGTCGATCCAGCAACCCAAGTCGACTCGGTGACCCGAGTCGACCCAGTGACCCAAGTCGACCTGATGACCTGAGTCAACCGAGTCGACCCGGTGACCCGAGTTGACCGAGTCGACCCAATGACCCGAGTCAATCGAGTCGACCCGAGTCGACCCAGCGACTGGGGTTTCTGTGGTGACCTAATTTATTATGGCAGTTGGAGTTACTCATTGGCGACCAGAGCTGATCTAGCAACCCGAGTTGATCTAGTTGGCGACCTAACCTGATCTAGCTGGCGAACTAATTTTGTCAGGTGATTTGGCGACAAGAGTTGATTTGGCTGGTGACCCAAGCTGATATGGTGACCTGAGTAAATCTAGTTGGGGACCCGTGTGGTGACTTGAGTTGATCTCGCTAGAAACTTGAGTTGATCCAATGACCCCTCCTGATCTAGAGGCCCGAGTCAACCCGAGTTGACCCGGTGACCCGAGTCACTCGAGTCGACCCGAGTCAATCGAGTCGACCCAGTGACTTGAGTCAACCGAGTCGACCCAGTGACCCGAATCAACCGAGTCGGTCAAGTGACTGAGTCGACCCGGTGACCTGAGTCGACTGAGTTGACCCAGTCGACCTGGTGACCTGAGTCGACAGAGTTGACCCGAGTGACCTGAGTCAACTGAGTCGACCTGGTGACCCGAGTCAACTAAGTCGACCTAAGTCAGTCAGGTGATTAAGTCGACCCGAGTTGACCAAGTGACCCGAGTCAACCGAATCGACCGAGTGACCTGAGTCAACTGAGTCGACCCGATGACCCGAGTCAACTGAGTCGACCTGAGTCAACCGAGTCGACCGAGTCAACGTGGTGACCCGAGTCAACTGAGTCGGTCAGGTGACTAAGTCGACCCGAGTCAACCAGAGTCGACTGAGTCAACCTAGTGACCTGAATCAATTGAGTCGACCCGGTGACCTGAGTTGACTAGGTCGACCCGTGTCAACCCAAGTCGACTCGAGGCTTGAGTCAATCCAGCAACCCAAGTCGACTCGGTGACCCGAGTCGACCCAGTGACCCGATGACCCGAGTCGACCCGGTGACCCGAGTTGACCGAGTCGACCCAATGACCCGAGTCAACTGAGTCGACCCGGTGACCTGAGTCAACCAAGTCGACCCAGCGACCGGGGTTTTTATGGTGGCCTAATTTATTATGGTAGTCAGAGTTACTCACTGGCGACTAGAGCTGATCTAGCACCCCGAGTTGATCTAGTTAGCGACCTAACCTGATCTGGCTGGTGAACTAATTTTGTCAGGTGATCTGGCGATAAGAGCTGATCTGGTTGGTGACCCAAGCTGATATGGTGACTCGAGTAAATCTAGTTGCCGACCCATGTGGTGACCTGAGTTGATCTCGCTAGCGACTTGAGTTGATCCAATGACCCGTCTCGATCTAGAGGCTCGAGTCGAGCCAGCAACCCAAGTCGAGCTAGCAACCCGAGTCAACCGAGTCGACCTGATGACCTGAGCCAACCGAGTCGACTCGGTGACCCGGTGACCTGAATCAACCGAGTCGACCCGGTGACCAGAGTCGACTAAGTCGACCCAGTCGACCTGAGTCAACCGAGTCGACCCAGTGACCTGAGTCGACCCGATGACCCGAGCCAACCGAGTCGACCTAGTGACCCGGTGACCCGAATCAACCGAGTCGACCCGGTGACTAGAGTTGACTAAGTCGACCCAGTCGACCTGAGTCAACCGAGTCGACCCAGTGACCCGAGTCGACCCGATGACCCGAGCCAACCGAGTCGACCAGTGACCCGGTGACCCGAATCAACCAAGTCGACCCGGTGACCAGAGTCGACTGAGTCGACTCGGTGACCCGAGTCAACCGAGTCGATAGAGTTAACCCAGTGACCCGAGTCAACCGTGTCAACCCAATGACCTGAGTTGACATGGTGACCTGAGTCAACCAAGTTGACCTAAGTCAGTAAGGTGACTGAGTCGACCCGAGTCGACTCGGTGACCTGAGTCAACTGAGTCGACCTGGTGACCTAAGTCAACTAAGTCGACCCGGTGACCTGAGTTGACCCAGTGACATGAGTCAACCGAGTCGACCCGATGACTTGAGTCAACCGAGTCGACCCTGTGACCTGAGTCAACCGAGTCGACCCAGCGACCTGAGTCACTGTGGTGACCCAATTTATTATGGCAGTCGAAGTTACTGGCTGGCGACCCGAGTTGATCTAGTTGGTGACATAAGCTGATCTGGCTGGTGACCTAATTTTGTTAGGTGATCTGGTGACCAGAGCTGATCTAGCTGGTGACCCAAGCTGATCTGGCGACCTGAGTTGATCTAGTTGGCGACCCGTGTGGTGACCTGAGTTGATCTAGTTGGCGACCCGTGTGGTGACCTGAGTTGATCTCGCTAGCGACTTGAGTTGACCAAGTGACTCATCCCGATTTAGAGGCCTAAGTCGATCCGGCAACCCAAGTCAACCCGGTGACTTGAGTCAACCGCGTCGACCGAGTCAACCTAGTGACCCGAGTCGATCGAGTCGACTCGATGACCTGAGTCAACTGAGTTGACCCGATGACCTGAGTCAATTGAGTCGACCTGGTGACCCAAGTCAACCGAGTCGACCTAAGTCGACCCGGTGACTTGAGTCAACCGAGTCAACCCGGTGACCTGAGTCAACTGAGTCGACCGAGTTGACCTAGTGACCTAAGTCAACCAAGTCGACCCAGTGACCCGACTCGACCGAGTCGACCCAGCGACCCGAGTCGCTGTGGTGACCCAATTTATTATGGCAGTCAAAGTTATTGGCTAGCGACCAGAGTTGATCTAGCGACCTGAATTGATCTAGTTGGCAACCTAAGCTGATCTGGTTGTCGACCTAATTTTGTGAGGTGATCTAGTGACCAGAGCTAATTTGGCTGTCGACCTAATTTTGTGAGGTGATCTAGCAACCAGAGCTGATCTGGCTGGTGACCCAATCTGATCTGGCGACTCGAGTTGATCTAGTTGGCGACCTGTGTGGTGACCTGAGTTGATCTCGCTAGCGACTTGTGTTGATCTAGTGACCCATCCTGATCTAGAGGCTTGAGTTGATCCAACAACCCAAGTCGATCCGAGTCGACCGAGTCGACTCGATCATCCGAGTCAACCGAGTTGACCCGGTGACCCGAGTCGACCCGGTGACCTGAGTCAATCGAGTCGACCCGGTGACCTGAGTCAACTGAGTCAACCCAGTGACCTGAGTCAACCGAGTCGACCCGAGTCAACTGAGTTGACGCGGTGACCCGAGTCAACCAAGTCGATCGATTCAACCCGGTGATCCGAGTCGACCTGAGTCGACCGAGTCGGTTAGGTGACTGAGTCGACCCGATGACCTAAGTTGACCGAGTCGACCCAGTGACCTGACTCAATTGAGTCGACCCAGTGACCCGAGTCAACTGAGTCGACCCAATGACTCGAGTCAACCGAGTCGACCTGGTGACCCAAGTCAACTGAGTCGACCGAGTTGACCCGATGACCCGAGTCAACTGAGTCGACCCAGTGACCCAAGTCGCTGTGGTGACCTAATTTATTATGGCAGTTAAAGTTACTAGCTGGCGACCAGAGCTGAGCTGGCAACCTGAATTGATCTAGTGGGTGACCTAAGCTGATCTGGCTAGTGACCTAATTTTGTCAGGTCATCTGGAGACCAGAGCTGATCTGGCTGGTGACCCAAGTTGATTTGGTGACTCAAGTTGATCTAGTTGGCGACCCGTGTGGTGACCTGAGTTGATCTTGCTAGCGATTTGAGTTGATCCAGTGACCCGTCCTGATCCAGAGGCCTGAGTCAATCCGGCAACCCAAGTCGACTCGGTGACCCGAGTCTATCGAGTTGACCGAGTGACCTGAGTCAACCGAGTCGACTCGATGACCCGAGTCAACCGAGTCGACTCGATGACCCGAGTCAACCGAGTCGACTGAGTCGACGTGGTGTCCCGAGTCGGTCAGGTGACCGAGTCGACCCGAGTAAACCAGAGTCGACTGAGTTGACCTAGTGACCTGAATCAATTGAGTCAACCTAGTGACCTGAGTCGACTAGGTCGACCCGTGTCAACCCAAGTCGACTCGAGGCCTAAGTTGATTCGGCAACCCAAGTCGACTCGGTGACCCACGTCGACCGAGTCGACCCAGTGACCCGAGTTGACCCGATGACCCGAGTTGACCCGGTGACCCGAGTTGATCAAGTTGACTGAGTTGACTGAGTCGACCCAGCGACCAGGGTTTTTGTGGTGACCCAATTTATTATGGCAGTCGGAGTTACTCACTGGCGACCAGAGCTAATCTAGCGACCTGAGTTGATCTAATTGGTGACCTAACCTGATCTGGTTGGTGAACTAATTTTGTCAGGTGATCTGGTGACAAGAGCTGATCTGGTTGGTGACCCAAGCTGATATGGCGACCTGAGTAAATCTAGTTGGTGATCCGTGTGGTGACCTGAGTTGATCTCGCTAGCGACTTGAGTTGATCCAGTGACCCATCCCGATCCAGAGGCCCGAGTCGAGCCGGCAACCCAACTCGACCTGAGTCAATCGAGTCGACTCGAGTCCACCGAGTCGACCCAGTGACCCGAGTCAACCTGGTCAACTCGATGACCCGAGCCAACCGAGTCGACCCAGTGACCCGGTGACTCGAATCAACTGAGTCGACCCGGTGACCAGAGTTGACTAAGTCGACCCAGCTGACTTGGTGACCTGAGTCGACAGAGTTGACCTAGTGACCTGAGTCAACCGTGTTGACCTGATGACCTAAGTTGACCTGGTGACCCAAGTCAACCAAGTCTACCTAAGTTAGTAAGGTGACTGAGTTGACCCGAGTCGACCTAGTGACCTGAGTCAACCGAGTCGACCTGGTGACTCGAGTCGACCCAGTGACATGAGTCAACTGAGTCGACCCAATGACCTGAGTCAACTGAGTCAACCGAGTCGACCCTATGACCTGAGTCAACCAAGTTGACCTAGCGACCCGAGTCACTATGGTGACCCAATTTATTATGGCAGTCAAAGTTATTGGCTGGCGACCTGAGTTGATCTAGTTGGTGACATAAGCTGATATGGCGACCAGAGCTGATCTAGCTGGTGACCCAAGCTAATCTGGTGACCCAAGTTGATCTAGTTGGCGACCCATGTGGTGACCTGAGTTGATCTCGCTAGTAACTTGAGTTGACCCGATGATCCATCTTGATCTAGAGGCCCGAGTCGATCCGGCAACCCAAGTCGACCTGGTGACCTGAGTCAACCGCGTCGACCGACTCGACCCAGTGACCTGAGTCAACTAAGTTGACCTGATGACTTGAGTCAACTGAGTTGACCCAATGACCGGAGTCAACTGAGTTGACCCGATGACCTGAGTCAACTGAGTTAACACGATGACTCGAGGCAACCAAGTCGACCCAAGTCGACCGAGTCAGTCAGGTGACTGAGTCGACCTAAGTCGACCTAGTGACCTGAGTCGACCGAGTCAACCCGGTGACTCGAGTCAACAGAGTCGACCGAGTCGACCCAGTGACCCGTGTCAACCGAGTTGACCTGGTGACCCGAGTCGATCGAGTCGACCCAGCGACCTGAGTCACTATGGTGACCTAATTTATTATGGCAGTCAGAGTTACTGGCTGGTGACTAGAGCTGATCTGGTGACCTGAATTGATCTAGTTGGCAACCTAAGCTGATTTGGCTGTCGACCTAATTTTGTGAGGTGATCTGGCGACCAGAGCTGATCTGGCTAGTGACCCAATCTGATTTGGTGACCTGAGTTGATCTAGTTGGTGACCCGTGTGGTGACCTGAGTTGATCTCACTAGCGACTTGTGTTGATCTAGTGACCCATCCCAATCTAGAGGCCTGAGTCGATCCGGCAACCCAAGTCGATTCGAGTTGACTCGGTGACCCGAGTCAACCGAGTCGACCCAGTGACCTGAGTCAATTGAGTCAACCCAGTGACCTGAGTCAACCGAGTCGACCCGATGACCCGAGTCAACCGAGTCAACCCGATGACCCGAGTCAACCGAGTCGACGCAGTGACCTGAGTCAACCAAGTCGATGCGGTGACCCAAGTCAACCGAGTCGACCCGGTGACCTGAGTCAACCGAGTTGACCTGAGTCAACCCGACGACCTGAGTCGACCCGATGACCCGACTCGATCGAGTCGACCTGGTGACCTGACTCGACCGAGTCGACCCAATGACCCGAGTCAACCGAGTCGACCCGGTGACCCGAGTCAACTGAGTCGACCGAGTTCACCCGGTGACCTGAGTCAATTGAGTCGACCCAGTGACCCAAGTTGCTAGTGACCTAATTTTGTTAGGTGATCTGGAGACCAGAGTTGATCTGGTTGGTGACCCAAGCTAATCTGGCGACCAGAGTTGATCTAGTTGGTGACCCGTGTGGTGACCTAAGTTGATCTTGCTAGCAACTTGAGTTGATCCAGTAACCCATCCTGATCCAGAGGCCTGAGTCGATCTGGTAACCCAAGTCGACCTGAGTCGACCTGGTGACCCGACTCAACCGAGTCGACCCGATGACCCGAATCAACCAAGTCGACCTGATGACCCGAGTCAACCAAGTCGACCTTGTGACCCGAGTCAACCAAGTCGACCCGAGTCAGTCAGGTGACTGAGTCAACCCGGTGACCTGAGTCGATTAAGTCAACGGAGTCCACCCAATGACCTGAGTCAACTGAGTCGATCGTGTCAACCCAGTAACCTAAGTCAACCCGGTGAATCGAGTCAACTGAGTCGATCGAGTCGACCCGGTGACCTGAGTCAACTGAGTCGACCTGAGTCGACTGAGTCAACCCAGTTACCTGAGTCACTGTGGTGACCTAATTTATTATGGTAGTCAGAGTTACTGGCTGGTGACCTAAGCTAATCTGGCTGGTGACTTAAGTTTGTCAGGTGATCTAGCGACCAGAGTTGATCTGGTTGGTGACCCAAGCTGATCTGGCGATGTGAGTTGATCTAGTTGGCGACCCGTGTGGTGACCTGAGTTGATCTCGCTAGCGACTTGAGTTGATCCAGTGACCCGTACTGATCCAGAGGCCCGAGTCGATCTGACAACCCAAGTCGACCCGGTGACCCGAGTCAACTTGGTGACTCGAGTCGATCCGATGACCTGAGTCAACTGAGTCATCCCGAGTCGACCGAGTCAGTCAGGTGACTGAGTCGACCCGGTGACCTGAGTCAACCAAGTCGACCTGGTGACCCAAGTCCATCGAGTCGACCGAGTCGACCCAGTGACCTGATTCAACCAAGTCGACCTGGTGACCCGAGTCAACCGAGTCGACCTGGTGACCCGAGTCGCTGTGGTGACCCAATTTATTATGGCAGTCAAAGTTTTTGGCTGGCAACCAGAGCTGATCTGGCGACCTGAGTTGATCTAGTTAGCGACCTAAGCTGATCTAGTTGGCGACCTAAGATGAAATGGTTGGTGACCCAGGCTGATCTAGTTAGTGACCTGATTTTGTCAGGTGATCTAGCGACTAGAGCTGATCTAGCTGGTGACCCAAGCTGATCTAGTGACCCGAGTTGATCTAGTTGGTTACCTGTGTGGTGACCTGAGCTGATCTCGCTAGCAACTTGAGTTGATCTAGTGACCCGTGCAATCTAGAGGCCCGAGTAGATCCGACAACCCAAGTCGACTTGAGTCGACCTGAGTCAACCGAGTCAGCTGAGTCGACCTAAGTCACCCTAGTCGACCCGGTGATCCAAGTCAACTGAGTTGACTCAAGTTGACTGCGTCGACCCGAGTCGACCGGGTCGGTCAGGTGACTGACTCGACCTGAGTCGATTTGGCTACCTGAGTCAACTCGGTGACCCGAGTCGATCGAGTCGACCGAGTCGACCAAGTCCACCCAGTGACCTGAGTCACCTTAGTCGACCGAGCGACCAGAGTCGTTGTAGTGACCTAATTTATTATGGCAGTATGAGTTACCGACTAGCGAGCAGAGTTGATCTAGCCACCCGAGATGATCTAGTTTGCGACCTGAGTTGATCTAGTTGGTGACCCGAGTTGATCTGCCTGTTGACCTAATTTTGTCAAGTGATCTAGCGACCAGAGCTGATCAAGCCGAGCGGAACCGAACCGGTCGAGCTCTCCGGGGAGCGGCGGGGCGGGATCGGCGCCGAGCTCGCTCCCGGGCGGGGTCGAAACTCGCGGAAAAAAAATGAACAAAGGAGGCCCCGTACGAGGATAAGAACGAAAAAACCAGAGTTAAATTAAAAAAAAAAAAAAAAAAAAAAAAAAATTACTTTCGGGTCATACGTGTAGCCACGCCCAGCTCGCCCGCGGACGGGATCCCCATCGAGCTCGTCGAGCCGAGCGGCGCTCGCGGGCGGGGGTCCGATCCGAGCGGAACCGAACCGGTCGAGCTCTCCGGGGAGCGGCGGGGCGGGATCGGCGCCGAGCTCGCTCCGGGGCGGGGTCGAAACTCGCGGAAAAAAAATGAACAAAGGAGGCTCCGTACGAGGATAAGAACGAAAAAACCAGAGTTAAAAAAAAAAAAAAAAAAAAAAAAAAATACATTCGCGTCATACGTGTAGCCACGCCCAGCTCGCCCGCGGACGGGATCCCCATCGAGCTCGTCGAGCCGAGCGGCGCTCGCGGGCGGGGTCCGATCCGAGCGGAACCGAACCGGTCGAGCTCTCCGGGGAGCGGCGGGGCGGGATCGGCGCCGAGCTCGCTCCCGGGCGGGGTCGAAACTCGCGGAAAAAAAATGAACAAAGGAGGCTCCGTACGAGGATAAGAACGAAAAAACCAGAGTTTAAAAAAAAATTAAAAAAAAAAAATTACATTCGGGTCATACGTGTAGCCACGCCCAGCTCGCCCGCGGACGGGATCCCCATCGAGCTCGTCGAGCCGAGCGGCGCTCGCGGGCGGGG
The DNA here is from genome assembly GCA_027943335.1 of Chamaecyparis obtusa. Classification (NCBI taxonomy): domain Eukaryota; kingdom Viridiplantae; phylum Streptophyta; class Pinopsida; order Cupressales; family Cupressaceae; genus Chamaecyparis; species Chamaecyparis obtusa. The sequence continues at coordinate 36,790 of BSBK01013669.1, read as the reverse complement.
TCCGATCCGAGCGGAACCGAACCGGTCGAGCTCTCCGGGGAGCGGCGAGGCGGGATCGGCGCCGAGCTCGCTCCCGGGCGGGGTCGAAACTCGCGGAAAAAAAATGAACAAAGGAGGCTCCGTACGAGGATAAGAACGAAAAAACCAGAGTTAAAAAAAAAAAAAAAAAAAAAAAAATTACATTCGGGTCATACGTGTAGCCACGCCCAGCTCGCCCGCGGACGGGATCCCATTCGAGCTCGTCGAGCCGAGCGGCGCTCGCGGGCGGGGTCCGATCCGAGCGGAACCGAACCGGTCGAGCTCTCCGGGGAGCGGCGGGGCAGGATCGGCGCCGAGCTCGCTCCCGGGCGGGGTCGAAACTCGCGGAAAAAAAATGAACAAAGGAGGCTCCGTACGAGGATAAGAACGAAAAAACCAGAGTTAAAAAAAAAAAAAAAAAAAAAATTACATTCGGGGTCATACGTGTAGCCACGCCCAGCTCGCCCGCGGACGGGATCCCCATCGAGCTCGTCGAGCCGAGCGGCGCTCGCGGGCGGGGTCCGATCCGAGCGGAACCGAACCGGTCGAGCTCTCCGGGGAGCGGCGGGGCGGGATCGGCGCCGAGCTCGCTCCCGGGCGGGGTCGAAACTCGCGGAAAAAAAATGAACAAAGGAGGCTCCGTACGAGGATAAGAACGAAAAAACCAGAGTTAAAAAAAAAAAAAAAAAAAAAAAAAAATACATTCGCGTCATACGTGTAGCCACGCCCAGCTCGCCCGCGGACGGGATCCCCATCGAGCTCGTCGAGCCGAGCGGCGCTCGCGGGCGGGGTCCGATCCGAGCGGAACCGAACCGGTCGAGCTCTCCGGGGAGCGGCGGGGCGGGATCGGCGCCGAGCTCGCTCCCGGGCGGGGTCGAAACTCGCGGAAAAAAAATGAACAAAGGAGGCTCCGTACGAGGATAAGAACGAAAAAACCAGAGTTAAAAAAAAAAAAAAAAAAAAAAAAAAAATTACATTCGGGTCATACGTGTAGCCACGCCCAGCTCGCCCGCGGACGGGATCCCCATCGAGCTCGTCGAGCCGAGCGGCGCTCGCGGGCGGGGTCCGATCCGAGCGGAACCGAACCGGTCGAGCTCTCCGGGGAGCGGCGGGGCGGGATCGGCGCCGAGCTCGCTCCCGGGCGGGGTCGAAACTCGCGGAAAAAAAATGAACAAAGGAGGCCCCGTACGAGGATAAGAACGAAAAAACCAGAGTTAAAAAAAAAAAAAAAAAAAAAAAAAATTACTTTCGGGTCATACGTGTAGCCACGCCCAGCTCGCCCGCGGACGGGATCCCCATCGAGCTCGTCGAGCCGAGCGGCGCTCGCGGGCGGGGTCCGATCCGAGTGGAACCGAACCGGTCGAGCTCTCCGGGGAGCGGCGGGGCGGGATCGGCGCCGAGCTCGCTCCGGGGCGGGGTCGAAACTCGCGGAAAAAAAATGAACAAAGGAGGCTCCGTACGAGGATAAGAACGAAAAAACCAGAGTTAAAAAAAAAAAAAAAAAAAAAAAAATACATTCGCGTCATACGTGTAGCCACGCCCAGCTCGCCCGCGGACGGGATCCCCATCGAGCTCGTCGAGCCGAGCGGCGCTCGCGGGCGGGGTCCGATCCGAGCGGAACCGAACCGGTCGAGCTCTCCGGGGAGCGGCGGGGCGGGATCGGCGCCGAGCTCGCTCCCGGGCGGGGTCGAAACTCGCGGAAAAAAAATGAACAAAGGAGGCTCCGTACGAGGATAAGAACGAAAAAACCAGAGTTAAAAAAAAAATTAAAAAAAAAAAATTACATTCGGGTCATACGTGTAGCCACGCCCAGCTCGCCCGCGGACGGGATCCCCATCGAGCTCGTCGAGCCGAGCGGCGCTCGCGGGCGGGGTCCGATCCGAGCGGAACCGAACCGGTCGAGCTCTCCGGGGAGCGGCGAGGCGGGATCGGCGCCGAGCTCGCTCCCGGGCGGGGTCGAAACTCGCGGAAAAAAAATGAACAAAGGAGGCTCCGTACGAGGATAAGAACGAAAAAACCAGAGTTAAAAAAAAAAAAAAAAAAAAAAAAAAATTACATTCGGGTCATACGTGTAGCCACGCCCAGCTCGCCCGCGGACGGGATCCCCATCGAGCTCGTCGAGCCGAGCGGCGCTCGCGGGCGGGGTCCGATCCGAGCGGAACCGAACCGGTCGAGCTCTCCGGGGAGCGGCGGGGCGGGATCGGCGCCGAGCTCGCTCCCGGGCGGGGTCGAAACTCGCGGAAAAAAAATGAACAAAGGAGGCTCCGTACGAGGATAAGAACGAAAAAACCAGAGTTTTAAAAAAAAAAAAAAAAAAAAATTACATTCGGGTCATACGTGTAGCCACGCCCAGCTCGCCCGCGGACGGGATCCCCATCGAGCTCGTCGAGCCGAGCGGCGCTCGCGGGCGGGGTCCGATCCGAGCGGAACCGAACCGGTCGAGCTCTCCGGGGAGCGGCGGGGCGGGATCGGCGCCGAGCTCGCTCCCGGGCGGGGTCGAAACTCGCGGGAAAAAAATGAACAAAGGAGGCTCCGTACGAGGATAAGAACGAAAAAACCAGAGTTAAAAAAAAAAAAAAAAAAAAAAAAAAAAAATTACATTCGGGTCATACGTGTAGCCACGCCCAGCTCGCCCGCGGACGGGATCCCCATCGAGCTCGTCGAGCCGAGCGGCGCTCGCGGGCGGGGTCCGATCCGAGCGGAACCGAACCGGTCGAGCTCTCCGGGGAGCGGCGGGGCGGGATCGGCGCCGAGCTCGCTCCCGGGCGGGGTCGAAACTCGCGGAAAAAAAATGAACAAAGGAGGCCCCGTACGAGGATAAGAACGAAAAAACCAGAGTTAAAAAAAAAAAAAAAAAAAAAAAAAAAAAAAAAAAAAAAAAAAACTTTCGGGTCATACGTGTAGCCACGCCCAGCTCGCCCGCGGACGGGATCCCCATCGAGCTCGTCGAGCCGAGCGGCGCTCGCGGGCGGGGTCCGATCCGAGCGGAACCGAACCGGTCGAGCTCTCCGGGGAGCGGCGGGGCGGGATCGGCGCCGAGCTCGCTCCGGGGCGGGGTCGAAACTCGCGGAAAAAAAATGAACAAAGGAGGCTCCGTACGAGGATAAGAACGAAAAAACCAGAGTTTTAAAAAAAAAAAAAAAAAAATTACATTCGGGTCATACGTGTAGCCACGCCCAGCTCGCCCGCGGACGGGATCCCCATCGAGCTCGTCGAGCCGAGCGGCGCTCGCGGGCGGGGTCCGATCCGAGCGGAACCGAACCGGTCGAGCTCTCCGGGGAGCGGCGGGGCGGGATCGGCGCCGAGCTCGCTCCCGGGCGGGGTCGAAACTCGCGGAAAAAAAATGAACAAAGGAGGCTCCGTACGAGGATAAGAACGAAAAAACCAGAGTTAAAAAAAAAAAAAAAAAAAAAATTACATTCGGGTCATACGTGTAGCCACGCCCAGCTCGCCCGCGGACGGGATCCCCATCGAGCTCGTCGAGCCGAGCGGCGCTCGCGGGCGGGGTCCGATCCGAGCGGAACCGAACCGGTCGAGCTCTCCGGGGAGCGGCGGGGCGGGATCGGCGCCGAGCTCGCTCCGGGGCGGGGTCGAAACTCGCGGAAAAAAAATGAACAAAGGAGGCTCCGTACGAGGATAAGAACGAAAAAACCAGAGTTAAAAAAAAAAAAAAAAAAAAAAATTACATTCGGGTCATACGTGTAGCCACGCCCAGCTCGCCCGCGGACGGGATCCCCATCGAGCTCGTCGAGCCGAGCGGCGCTCGCGGGCGGGGTCCGATCCGAGCGGAACCGAACCGGTCGAGCTCTCCGGGGAGCGGCGGGGCGGGATCGACGCCGAGCTCGCTCCCGGGCGGGGTCGAAACTCGCGGGAAAAAAATGAACAAAGGAGGCTCCGTACGAGGATAAGAACGAAAAAACCAGAGTTAAAAAAAAAAAAAAAAAAAAAAAAAAATTACATTCGGGTCATACGTGTAGCCACGCCCAGCTCGCCCGCGGACGGGATCCCCATCGAGCTCGTCGAGCCGAGCGGCGCTCGCGGGCGGGGTCCGATCCGAGCGGAACCGAACCGGTCGAGCTCTCCGGGGAGCGGCGGGGCGGGATCGGCGCCGAGCTCGCTCCCGGGCGGGGTCGAAACTCGCGGAAAAAAAATGAACAAAGGAGGCTCCGTACGAGGATAAGAACGAAAAATACCAGAGTTAAAAAAAAAAAAAAAAAAAAAAAAAAAAAATTACATTCGGGTCATACGTGTAGCCACGCCCAGCTCGCCCGC